>CAEFZX010005605.1:0-16312 GCA_903066825.1 Alfaro cultratus | reverse complement strand
TATGTATGTATGTATAGAACATGAGAAACTTCTTTCCAAAATAAAATAATTTATTTACAAAATACTCTAACTTCAAGTAAAATACGTCAGCCAATGAACTCCTTAAGAAGTGTTAATTGGCTTCTTGAGGAGCCAATTAACTTGTATCAACACGACAAGTAGCAACACTACAAAGTAAAAATGATGGGAATGATAAAAACTAATAAACTACAGCAAAAAAACAAAGAAAAAAGCACAGTTGCATGCTGTTCAAACAACCACTTCCCAGTGTAAAGCAGAAGGAAAAATAACAATAATAATAATAATAATAAAATTGTATTTAAAAATTATTTGCTGGATTAGAAATCAATAATTGTTCAAATTGGATATCAATCTAATTTGGACAATCAAATGCTTAAAATGTTTATGGATGGTAACCAAACAGCAGCTGTGATTGTGTCACACCTGGGATAACCGGTTCAGCCTAACAAGAAATTAGTCTTGAGGTCGATATTCGGCAACCCTCTTAAGTCCCACATGTACCTCTAAGTAACATTAATACCACTTTTAATGTGCTTATGATCACTGTAACGTGCCACAAGCACAGCAGAATTGATGTCATCTTAACATTAGCAGAGCTTTAGAACTATTAACTGAGATAATTGAGACACAATTCAGCCTATGCATAAGGGCATTTTTTATACAGGTTAGTGAGAGGAAAGGAAGAAAAACACCAATAAAATTGAGTA
This sequence comes from Alfaro cultratus, assembly GCA_903066825.1. NCBI lineage: Eukaryota > Metazoa > Chordata > Actinopteri > Cyprinodontiformes > Poeciliidae > Alfaro > Alfaro cultratus. Next base: position 15,584 of record CAEFZX010005605.1, on the reverse strand, counting down.
AGCTCACCTTTCTGTAGTAAAGAGACTATTTAATGTACCATCTGATTGGAATAGTGTGTGCAAGCAGCACACTGAGCTGGACATACAGACAACACTGAGATACAGTCTTGTCTCAGATTAGTAGAGGATAAGTCTCTTTGTTGATGTAATCAGAGACACAATTTCTTCTTAGGGAACCTATAATTCTTTCAGATTCTTTTCTGCAGGAGACCAGACAAACCAGGTTCAGAGTTTTGGCTGACTATGCAAGCAACAGTTATTAACTTTAGATCCAAGGTTTCTTCGAAGATGCTGTCTTTTACTCAGCCAGCGAGGTCAAGAGTTATGGCCATGTCCTCTGCTAGCCAGTGGTTGCTACAAGGAAAGAGGAAGAAATATATATCTGTTTGTGTTTTGTACCTCTATAACAAATAGACATTCCAGCTGTCACTCAGACAACCTTGGAGTTGTCATAAAAATGGGTTAATGATGTGCATTCTGGGATTCAGAGTTTTTGCCAATCTCTTTGGTTCTCTGTAGCCCTTTTTGCACTGCAGGGTCCGGCCTGGCCCAGCCTGGCTCCGTTCAACCTCGTCCCATTGGTCCTATGCCACTGGTCGTTTTGCAATAAGCGGGATCGTCACTTAAATCGAATTCTTGCTGAAGCTACCGTAGGCGATCTCCCCAGCGACTGCAAAACAGTTTCCTTATTGGGTCTCCCGTCCAGCTCCTACTATATGTGCTTGTCAGCAAGTAAGCAGAGGGAAACATTTACCACAGCTTTACATTTAACAAAAAATTTAAAAAAAAAATCTCATCGGAGTGTAGTCTCTGAGCTGGACTCGCGGCCAGCTGAAATATCGCTGCGGCTTGCGGGAGTTTGATGTCAGATGCAGTCTGGGTCTGGCTGTGCAGTGCAAAAGGGTTGTGTGTAGTTCAAAACCTTGTTACCTTCCATGGCTGGGCCAGGAAGAGATTCACATTCATTAGAAAATCAAGGTTCCAGAGTCTAAAGCAAAAAAGCTAAAGCTTTGAATCTAGGCCTACTTGTAAATGTTTCCTTGGACCAGCACACTTGAATCAAATGGCTGACTGACCTCTTCAGTGCAGTAAAGTTTTCCAGAGTCCTGCTTATGACTCTTCTCCAACAGTACCTCTCAAGTAGTGGGGCTCGCCGCCCCCAGGCGGGGGGACTAGGTGGCAGCAGTGTTCAAATTAATCAACAGGCTGCCTGTTTAAGCCAGAAGAAGTAGCTTTTGTAAACGGAGCAGAGGAAGAAAAACAAAAGGAGCGAAGGATACAAACGCGGATGTTTTAAAACAGTGGTCCCCAACCCCCGGGCAGCGGACCAGCACCGGTCCGTGAACCAATTGGTACCGGGCCGCACAAGAAATAATTAAATATTTCCGTTTTATGTATTGTGTGAGTCTGGAGGAGCTTTTGCTTTGAAAATACTTTAACCGGATTCTTTCGGTTACGTCTTGCGCGCCAACATTGAGCCACAAGTAGCAAAATGAGTCAGAAACAGATCAGATGTCTTTGGAAAGTTTCTTTGAAGGGAAATGGCTCAGAGAAGAGACAGGAGAATGGATTTATCCCAGTAGGTGATTCCTGCAGTCCAAACTGCTCTGCATGATATGGTGACCAGATGTTAATGAGGCAATGAAGCTTCAAACTGCTTCGGTACTTATAGACCATGTGCGTCACTTTGAGTGTCATTGTCTCTCATCGCTCCCAGACGGGAGCGTCTCCTTGCAGAGAAACAAGCTCAGGGCTCCATTAGTCGTTATTGTGAGTTCAGGCCAGGAGCAGAAAAAGGCCAAGAAAAAGAGGAAACCTATTTTTACTGTTAATGCAAAAATGTTATGCACTTTTCATCTCCTCTCATCTGACAAGCTGGAACAATATTGCTGCCCATCAGAGCCAGGAAGAGGGTCAGACCGCTGTCAATCATCCCTCCATGTGGCGCTGCCCATCCTCCTGCCTTGCACCATTTCTTTCTCTCCGCTACGCTGCAGCTAGCACAGCCAACCATGAACAATCAGGCTAGTTATCCACACCGATGACAGCAGATAAACAGTTTTCCCGTAACAGTAAGTTGTTTCTCAACCATTAGCACATTGAGTAGCGAGTACATAAGGATGACTAACAGCGCTGAGATCCTCCTCCTTGCTCTTATTGGTTGTTTCTGGTCAGGGTGACTCAGGAGCAGTCTGATCTTCAGAAAGGTGGAGGATTGTTTTTTTTTTTTTTTTTGTGGGCTCTAGTGTCCCTTATTTTGACAGTAGGCTGACAGGAATGGGGTAAGGAGAGGGGGGAAGACATGTGGCAAATGCCGCCGGGTCCGGGAGTCGAACCCACGACGGCCGCGTCGAGGACTCAAGGCCTCCAAATGTGGGTCGCGCTAACGCCTACGCCACCACGGAACACCCCACAGATTGTGTTTCATAACATAATGTCACAGCATGCTGACAGTTTTAGCAATTACAGTATGTAAAACAACCATAATTTTTATAAAAGTTACACATTGCACTTTTAAAGCAACCTGGGCTTCATTAACACCTAAAGTGACCTTTATGCCACGCTGAGTTGATTCAGTAAGGCAGTCCGAAACAAATATTGCATGCAAATGTTTGCGCATACTTTTCATTAGGTTAACATTGCTGTATTAAAATTAAATATTTTTTCGGTTTTGTGTATTATTTGTTCAAATATATCAATATGTTTAATGAATTTATATAATATGAGCTTACTATTTTGAATTACTGAAATGAATATCTCAATTATCTATTTTTATTGAGATGGACCTCAGTTTATTTCATTATCCTCTCCTACTTTCTCGCCTCTTTGTTCAGGACACACTACGAGAGTGCCGCCCAAACGATCGCCACTGCCTCAACTACCTGCCCTTGATCTCCCCTGTCTACTTTGTTACCTTTGTCCTCACGGCCCAGTTTGTTTTGGTCAACGTGGTGGTCGCCGTTCTGATGAAGCACCTGGAAGAAAGCAACAAGGAGGCTCAGCTGGAGGAAATGGAGGAGAGGAGGGAGATGGAGGAGAGGAAAGAGAGGGAGAGGGAGGAGGTGGCCCGGCGTCTCAGCTGCACATCGGAGTTGGAGATGAACATGGACACACCTGTCCAGGTAACATCCATGTTCCCTGGATGTAGTTGGTGAAAGACATTGGGGGTGGTAGTTACAGTGACAGAGGCATTGATCTCATCGGCCAGGTACAAGTGGAAGACAAGGAGTGTTCCCATGGAAACCTGAGGCGAATGGGACGAATGCTGTCTCTCCCCAACGACACTTGCATCCCACCTCTCAGATTCTCCTCTTACATTCCGATTGGCCACGAGTCCGTCTGCAACTACAGCTACTCAGGTAAAAAAATTTTTTTATGGCAGCCTAAATTGTGAAAGAGCATTTAGAGGCCTCCAGCCACTACAAGATTATTGCTTCTGTAAATGGTAAAATGGACTGAACTTATATAGAGCTTTTCCAGTCATTTTGACCACCCAAAGCGCTTTACACTAGAGTCACATTCACCCATTCGCACTCACAAACACACACCAATACGCAGATCGTTAGGCAATTTGGGGTTAAGCGCCTTGCCCAGAGGCACATCGACATGTGGCAGGAGGAAGCTGGAATCGAACCTACAACCTTCCGATTGCAAGACGACTACTCTACCACACAGCCACAGTCTGTAAACAGCTTAGATGTAATGTTGTGTAACGGGAAAGACCATCATTGCAGCCGTAAAGAGGTATTTAAGAGATGTTTAAGATTCAGGACACAATATTCATATTTATTACATCTAAATTTATATTTTATTAAATAAATTTCAGAACCCTGGGTGGTTTTGAGTTCTTTTTGTGTTTTGATCATTTCATTCTAGTACCATTGTTTCTTAGTTCCTTATTTTGATTAGTTGTTTCTTGTTTCTGTTTTACTTTAGTTCAGCCATTTCTCAATGATTATTGTTTATTATGTTTATTTATTCCTTGTGTATTGTCATAGTTACTCTTAGATTAGTTGTCCTAGTTTCCCTGTTGTGTACTCTCCTTTGCCCCCATTCTATTTGTGGTTACAAAAAGTGATTTTTCTGCAATTTGCTAAGTAATGTTTATTAAAATGTTAGTTGGATCTTATGACAATATTTTACCCTGTGTGTATAATTCTAACCTTTTGTGTATTAGAGAAAAACACAAAATTAAAATTTCTACAACCAAAACTTACTTTTAAAGTTCAGAGGAAGTTTGTTTAGTTCTACTTGTTGTTCCAATGTTTTGTTCTTAAAAGCCCCAAATTCATATGATCTCCATTTCCATAATAAGTGTATGTATACTTTTGGAGGCTCCTGGAGACCTATAAGTGCTCTTTATTAGAAATCTAAACTCAGATTAAAATGTCGGAACTGTAGAACTTTTCTGCCAATTAGCTTATAAATCAATGTCTAAATAACACATTAAGAATCAATGTTCGGACATTAAGTCAACGCTAAATGGTTCATACGAAAGGTTGAACTCTACAGGCTCTATTTTGCCAATGAAAGCCTTCAAGGACATTGCAGTAGGAGTGTTTGTATATGTTAATGTAAAACAGGGAGGTGAATGGATTGGAAAATGTGCACACACAAGTACTGAAAGTTCCAACCTTGACTACTACACAGGCACAAAGTCCTCTTTACTGTGTAATGTCCCCAGATATGATTAGTAACGTTGGTGGCTCAGAAGGTTAAGTGTGCAATCAATAAGAGGATCTTTGGGCCACTTCCAACTTGGTAATTGGTTTTACATTGAAATATGAGCTAGATGTTCACTTAATGTTTCTGAGCAAAGTAGCTAATGGAAAATGTAACACTCTTTTTTCTTAAAACCAATAGAACAGAATTTAGAGTATCTTCTTTACCTGTTTTTTCTCTGTGGTACCCAGATGAATTCAAATGTCTGTAAACTATAGAAACCCTTTTAAATAACAAACAAATATAGCATTTATAAATTCAGTTCCTGAAGACAAACCATGTTTCTGTGTGCATGGTTTGAGTTCAGAGTGGTGTCAATGAACTGGGATTTTGACTCAAATGAGTACCTACATGAGTATTTTAAATCAACAAAGCTTTCTTTTTTATCTGAGAATTTTGAACCATACTAAGTAGTAAATGGCTGCTATAAATTAATATCTTTTAGGGCAAAATTCCTCTACCTCATGTAGAAAGATCTCCCTAATAGTTCCTGTTGAGGATAAGATATGGTTGTCTGCTCTGTTTCTATTACACAAAACTCTGTTTCTCTTCTGTCTTGATTAGTCTCCTCTAATCTTTTCATTCTGACTTTTATGAATGTAAATATTGCCAAATGAACAGAATGGGCATCCTGCTAGTAGAGCTTTGAAAATGGCTGTCCCAATGTATGTTGTTTCAAAAGGAATATCAGTCATTTTTTATTTTGTTGTTTTTATTCTTTGTACTTTAAATAAACTGCTTTCCTTGTTTTGTCTTTTTATAGATCTTTGAGATCCTAGGAGCTAAATAAAGATGGATCCAGGTTTTGTTGCAGGTTGCAAGTCTTTTAGGTTATTTCTATTACACTCTAAAAAGTGTATTTGGGTTGCAGTTCATTTTATGGACTTATTTATATTAATCTCACTTAATTCTTTTGCTTTAGTTGTGACAACTTACTTTTTTGTGTTTAATTAACTTAAAAGCTACAAATCTTTAAAGGAACTTTAAACTTTTTCTACCAAAAGTCAACTCAAACTTTTAAGTTGTTTCAAACTAAAACATTAAAATATCCAAAATGACATTATCACTCAAGTTGTACTTAAAATGCAGCTTGAATTTAAATCATTTTCAATGTATGTTTTAACATGTTATTTTGGTTTTTCAAAGATCCTGTATTCTGAAAAAAGAAATTAGTTGAACCAACTTAATTGAATTGCTTCATTTGGAAAACCAAATTGAATTGGTTAACAAGTAATTTAGTTAAGTTTATCCAACTTAATTTATTAAGTTGGATAAACTTGACAAATTTAAGTTAGTCTTACTCAAATCATTTAGTTTACTTCAAATAAAGAAGTAAACTAATAAAGGATTACTCTTTTAAATGGTTTTTTGGCTCAGGCAGTCTTTCTTTGAGAGTAGTTAGACAGGAAAGTGGGGAATGAAAGAGAGGAAAAAGGTCATCATGATGGGAATCCAACCTGCGTCGGCTGCGTCGAGGACTAAGGCTTCCTTATGTCTGTTGTGTTCTACCACTGCAGCACCTGCTTGGTACAGGATCTGACCCTGGTGAAGCTTGAGTCATGACGTCAGATGTAGGATATGAATACAGCATTGAACTTAATTGTTTCAAGAAAAGTCAAAGTAAAAAGTTCCTTTAAGTTAAAGATTTGTAACTTGTAGCTAATTGAACACGTGAAAGTTGTCATAACAAAAGTAAAAGAATTAAGTGAGATTCGTGTAAATAAATCCATAAGATGAACTGCAGCCCAAATACACTTTCTAACGTGTTCTCAAAATACTGTAGTGTATTTTTAGAGTACACTGTTTAGAGAGCATCTTTATCAGTTTCCTTGCTGAACAGTTTGATGATGGATGGATGCATTTTGAAAACTGCAATATAAGACCTTTGTAAAATATGTAACTGTAATTTCACAATATTGGATCTATTTTAAAGGGTATAAATAGCTTTACAAGACACTAATAAATAAGTTAAAATTAATTTGGAATACTGCACACTGCAAAAACACAAAATCTTACAAAGTATTTTTTGTCTAGGTTCTAGTGCAAATATCTTTGCACACTTGAGTAAAGACAAAGATAATGTCCAAGTAAATTTTCAGCAAAATATGGGAGCATGTTTTGAGTGAATAATTTTTTAATATTGATTAAGAAATACGAGTTTCATTGGCAGATTATTTCACATATAACATGGGAAAAATGTCTTGTTATAAGTGAAAAAATCTACCAGTGGAACTAATACTTTTTATCAATGTTCAAGAATTATCGACTTAAAGCAATTGCCTACATCTTGCTGAAAAGTTACTTTGTAAGTTAATTGTGTCCAATTTCAAGTGTAGAAAGATATTTGCACTACAAGGTAGACCAACTTGGTAAGATTTTGTGTTTTTGTAGTGTATGTCTGATTCTTGGGTGATTTTCTACAGGCTCCGTGTCCTCTCTGGGTTCCAGTGCAGGCAGCTCTCTGCTGCAGGTTCCAGGAGCTCTTCCTACAATCAGCCACGCTTCACTGGGCTCTAAACATAGCTCCAGGCCCACCATCTGGCTCAGCACCTCCCAAAGCATCGACAGGCACTCCGTACACAGACTCAGTCCGGCTGACAGCATGGAGGGCCACAGGCTCAGTTTAGCTCAGCGGACAAATAGGCACACACTGAACTCAGCTCACAGTATAGATGGATATAGATTCAGTCCGACCCATCGACTGAACAGACACAGACTCAGCTCCACTCACAGTATGGATGGATACAGGCTGAACCCTGATCTGATCGCAGTCCGGCCGAAGCTGCAGTCCAGCCACAGCATTGACAGATGTCCGTCTGTCAGGCTGAGTCCTACAGAAGCAGACAACAGACGTTCATGCTGGCTCAGTCCTGAAGAGAGTATAGACAGAAACAAGCTCAGTCCCACCTATGTTCCAGAACGTTCCATCCTAAAGAGACCAGCATCCTTCCGCTCTGCAGGCAAACAGTTAAGGAGACAGGTGCGTCATTTTCTTCTGCTATCTAATATTAAAGTCATATTTAGGGTACACCTATATTTATTTAGTTCTTCACTGATGCACAGAAATTTAACATTTTATGAAAGAAAAGAAATCCATTAAAATGCTCAAGCTTTAGGCTGTGATTAAACTATTCTTTGCAACAAGGCTTTTCAGTTTCTGAAGAAATTGCTGAAAGTCCCTGGCTTTTGTTCCTTGCTCACTGTTGCGATGTTTAAGCTCAATCTATCAAAGCTCTGAGTTCCGCCTGCCATGGCAGGGTTAAACATAGCATTGCATTTGACTCTGACTGAAGACCTACTCACACTTCCTCACCCTGCATGTTTTAAGTCTTTTCCTGCTCAAACACACCTGGTTCAAATGAATGAATTGGACATGAAGGCCATAAAAGACTTCTTAATCACACTAATATTCCAGAAACAGGAAGATGCACCTCAAAGACCAGAGTTTAAAATGTCACTGACACGATAAATCCACTTACATGATTTTAAAAGTTGAACTACTGTGTTTCATTCTGTGAACAAAAAAGATTATAATAATAAATATGTATCAAAGACTACCATAAATTCCACAGCATTGCAGAGTGTTTCTGTTTTCATCTGTCGTAATTGGGTTAAATGTCAGCGCCATCTTGTGATGTAATGAGGGCAAGTCAAACTATAAACAACTAATCCTGAATACAGAGAAGTGGAGGAAGTTGAGGGATTTCAGTGAAGACTTGAGCGATATACCTGCAGTTTTGGAGGAAGAAGCTCGATGGAATGATGAAGAAGAGGGAGCTGGTTCTACTGAAGAATTGTAACCAGGAGTTGAAATTAGCACTCGCCACTGGCCAAATCCGGATAAAAGCATGAAGTGGAATGCAAATTGGAGAGAAGCTAACATGAGAGGGGGTAAAACACAGTAGTTTCCCAGAAAAAATGGGAGACTTGACAGGTATGGGGATACCGCAGGGATGTTGACGGCCTGTGGAATTAATAATTAACACGTTTTGAGATATTTTTAGTAATAAGAATAATTGTGAATTTCAATAGCTGTTCATGGCTGTTCTATTTATTGTTGTAAATAAAGCAGTTAGAAAACAGCTATTGATACCATTTAAAATAACTAGACACATCTTCAGTAAGTGCTATGAGGGAGAGTTGTAGCCAAAATGCAGAAATGTTCAACATAGAAAATGAAAATATTTTAATTAGTACTTATTTATATCCTTTTCTACAGGTCGACAAGTATGAAAAAGCACAGATGGCTTTTTTAAAATAATGATGTGATAACTTAGTGAGTTTATTTCATTATATATGTGGGCGTGTGTATGTTTGTTGTTTTGTCCCAGGCGGCTGTGCGCTGTGACTCCCTGGACCAGAGTGGGTCAGCTGATGACCTGGCAGAGACCTGCCTCACTGCTGAGCCCCTGGCTGCCTCCTCTCCACCGTGCCAGAGATTGTCCAGCGTGCACACACTGAAATACACTCACCCCCAGAGGGTGATCTCCTGCAAGAGCCACAGCCGGAGCCACAGTGAGACCACCACCCATGAACCTGAGCAGGCCAGCTGTGGCTTGCAGCCAGACACAGAGGCAGAAAAGAGGCCCGTCAGCCCTCAGGGCCCGTCCAGTTTGAAGGTCACCAGCCCCGAATCCATCCTTTCTGCTCCACTGCTTAACCACAGAGCGGCCACGCTGGATGATGCTGATGAGGAGGTTGATAGTAAGAACAGTTCCGTCACCCAGCCTGCTCCCAACCGACATCTCTTTCCAAGTCCGGGGGAGCAGCGGAGTCGTCTCAGTCACTCGGCATCGCCCGACTCAGGCAGGAGCAGAAAGCATCGGATGAGCCCACCCCCGGGGGACGAGCCGCTCACTCAGGCCACACAGTTTCTAGATAGCAGTGTTGAGCTGAGGAGACGGACTCTGTCGTTTGATGCCACCACCGTCTCTCCTAACCAGCAGGAGGGCAGCTCTGTGGAGGACAAAAAACCAGAGCCAAACATTCTGCTGAACTTCTCATGAGAAGCACAAAAGCGTCAGACTGAAGCAGGAGTGTTTTCTGCTGTCTTATTAGATTTTCACAGTGTGTGAAAAGAAGTCATGATGTGTGTACAAGTGAAGAAATCTAAGGACTGTTTTGTGCGTCAAGTACACAAAAATGCACACGTAAAAGAGAAGTTTCTTTTTCTTCTATCATAGTCTTAGCTTTAGTTCAGGCACAGTAGCGGCCTGGCTACATTTACAACCTTCCTGTTGCCATTAGTCATCCTTTTTCTACAAGCCTAGGTCAGAATACAACACAAAGATTGTGATTCTTCTTATATACAGTGCCTTACAAGAGTATTCATACCTTTTCAACTTTTCCACATGTGGTGTCACAAAAAAAGAGCATCATGCACTCCCACAGCATAATGCTCCTGCCACTGTGTTCCAAAGTGTGGAAAGTTTATTTATATGTTCTTTATTTCCCACCACACCACTAGTCTTACTTGACCAGAGCACCTTTTTCCTCATTTGATGTATCATCTTCATCACATGTTGCAAAATGGAAGCATAAGATTTCTTACTGCTCTCTTAAACACAGTCTTTCTCCCACCTGAGCTGTGGATCTCTGCAGCTCCTCCAGAGTTGCTGTTGGCCTCTTTGCTCCTTCTCACAATTCTCTCCTTCAAGCCACTCCATAATTTGACCTGTCTGCTGCAATCTTTGTGATGCTGGTTGTCCAACTAATGTTCTCCAACAAATCTGCTTCTCAGAGCAGTGAGTTCTGATGAAGTTATCTGCAAGTGGACACTATTTACTTGTTAGATGACTGATGTGGGACGACTTGTTACAATGGGTTTCATTTAGTAAAAAAATAAATAAAAAATGAGTACAAAAGCATGCAATATTTTACATATTTTTAAAATTAAGAAGTTTGCTTTTAAAGTCACTGGTAGCCTTTATTCAACAGTAGCTTCATAGGAAAAAGGGCAGAGAGAAGAGGAGGAGATATGCAGCAAATGACCCAGACAGGGAAATGGAACTGGGACCACTGAGCTGAGCACCAGAGCCTCTCAGTGGTCTACCAGCACTAAGAAGATTATGTATCACTTTAGCTTCATTGTTATGTAGGACTTTGTGTTGGTCTGTCAAATAGACTTCCAATCAAATACATTGAAGTATGTGGTTTTGAATAAATGTGGAAAAATACATAAGATTTAAATACTTTTGCAAGGCATTGTATTTTCAGAAGTCTATGATTTTATTTTAATTAGAAGTGCATCACGATTCCAAAACGACTTATTAGGTTTAATCCAAGTCAAAGCAATATATATATATATATATATATATATATGTTTGTGACTTTGTCACATTTGAGAAACTTAAACCCCAAAAAGATCATTTCTAGTTGATACTAGTCTGTTGTTCAAAGTTGCAGTATGTAACTTTTATGATTTTTTTTAATATGTATATTTGTTGAAGTTGTTACTGTCATAACTGTATGGTACGAAACAGATAAGCTGTCAGAAAAATCAAGCTCCTCTGCCTTCTCCCAGTGTCGACTAGAAACAACCAGTCAGAACCAGGAGGTGGGCATCAGCGCTGTCAATCACCTCTCTGTGTGGTGCTGCTTATCCTCCCTCCCTCTATCTGCAAAACCGCAGCTAGCATAGTCAGTTGTGAATGCTAAGCCTAGTTAGCATGGCCACAAAAAACAGCAAATAGTCAGCTCTTCTGTAATGCAAGTTGTTTCTCTGCCATTATCACATTTAGCAGCGAGTACATGTAAATGATTGGTAGCGCTAATAACCTCCCCCTGGCTCTGATTGGTTGCTTTTGGTCAGGGATGGTGCATTTCTTCAGATGGCAGTAGTAGCTCAGGGAGGAGGTGGAGGAGATTGATCTGTTCACAGATGATCTGTCTCAAATCACAGTCACAACATGGTGACCGTTTAAAACAAATATCTAAAAAACTGTTTATATAAAACTTACATACTGCAACTTTCACTAGTTTTTTTTACCCAGTGAATCTATCTTACTTTTGTAGCTTTATAGTATAGTACTTTAATCTTCTTGATATTTAAGTGAAGAGACCAACTTGATTTCTTATTCTTACAGCAGTTTTCAAAGCTAAATCATAAAAGCTAAAAGCTAGAATTTCATATTTAATTATTAACCCTTGAACATTTGTTCATGTAAACAATTTTTAAAGAGGTTTGAGAAAAAAACTTGTTTTAAAAAAACGTATGGATTTCAGGATGGTCTTCAGCCTCTATTTATCTCTTACTTCTTGACCAGTAGTACCAATGTATGCTCATTGTCTAAAAATCTGAAGCACTTTTATATCTTTTTAATTTTTTTGTAACAAACTACCATGACTGGATACGCCCAGTCCTCTTCAACCTGGAAAATCAATGTTGCTTTTTGAACCGTTCAGATAAAATCTTGTGGTATGACCTGGACTTTGGTTGTGTCTACCTTTCTTTTTTTCCTCCCCTGCTTCTATCTATTTGTATCTTAACTTTTTTCACTCCCCCTCTTTCTACATCTTTGTATTCTCAGGGTAGAAGAAGTTCAGACACAGTTGAGTGTGAAATGTCAGTGGAGCTTTGCAGCGTTAGAGGGCCCCCTGTTGTCTGAAGCTGGAGCCCCTATTTCTCTTCATTGTTTAAAGAGATAAATGTGCTTTGATGGAACTACAGAAGGGCTTATGTAAGTGATGAAACAATGCTTACAGTTTGTAGAGAAGGTTATATTTTATTAAAACTGTAGACATGATAAAAGAAAGCTGCATTTCTACATTTCTGAATGTCAGTTTACCAGCATTATATCAGCAAGGGATACACAGTGAGCTGTACATGATTGGACAGAGCTGGAATAAAACCTCTTCCTCTCTGACTTTTGTCTGACTCTTGTTTCTCCTAAAGATTGCTAGAAGAAGATCGTCTCGCTCTCGCCCTGCAATCTAAAAATACGGCAGACATTCAGCAGCTGCCTGCTATTGCTAATGAATTCAGCACAGCTCTATCTAATTATGAACTTCCAAGCAAATGTGGATTGATATGCCTAACACATCCTCAGACATCATTCACAATACATAATTACATTGAAAACTGTTTCCAAGATCGAAGGAAGCAAAAAAAAAAAAGAGAAAACCTCTGAAGATCATGTGAACACAGGCAGAATCACAGTTTTGATCGTGGTGTTGACAAGTACAGTTTATTTCCTTTGTTTTTTACCAATTCAACAAATCACAATTAAATATTTAATCACATTAATATTTCACACTGTCAAGAAACTATTTCCTTCAGGTTCTGCTGTTTCTTGCATTCATCTCACAATATGTTGGTCATTCCTTCAGCTGCTGGGTGAGCAGCTTGAGTTTAATGAAGAGCTACAAAGCTTCCACGTCTCTCCCACTGTGTCCGTTCATAAGGCAGGTAAAGCATCTTCACTGGTCTACATCTATATTAATCTACACTTCACCCAATGAGCATGCAGCCAGGTTGTTGCTCAGTGTGAATCTGTACGTGTTTCCAGGTGTGTAACTGCATACAGGTGTTAAGTGAATACATCTGTACTCACGTGCATCAACATCTGTGTGTGTGTGTATGAACAGAGCTAAGCTTAGCCAGCAGTTGCCATGGTGAAAATGGATCTAACGGCTCCCTGGAGGGGATGGAGTCCCAGTAAAACCAATAGGATGGCCAGTCCTCAGCTCAGTGTGTTGTGTCACTCAGATCAAATCTTCTCTTTTTGCGTTTCTAAAAAGCAGGAGCCACCGGTCTATGCTGTGTGAGTTTCTGGGGGTCCAGGGTTTCGGTGAAAGGTGTGGCTTGGTAGGGGTTGGTGGTAACGATGGTGCCTCCATTGGGGATGGGGTAGGGAGTGGCTCGGGTGTTGCTTAGAGGAGGGTCAAGGTGCTGCCAGGTGAATAAGTTTGTATTGCTGCCAGTTAGGTAGCGCCGAAGAGCGCTTAGCATCAACACGGCCTGTTAGTAACACAAACATAAACAAGAATGGAAATTAATGTTAATGTCAAATGTCTAGAGGAACATTCAGCGAAATTAATTATTCCTAAGCTGTTGCAGGTGCAACAATATGAAATGATAAACTAAGATAAACAGTAAGAAACAAGACAATGTTTAATTATTAATTTAAGAATCTTAAATGAGGAAAAATCATTACACACTGTAGGATCCTAATACTGGCTTATTTATTAACCTTTTGTTCTTTCTCAGTCCATAAAGCTAAGTACAGCGCAATCTTTAGTCAAACTACTGCGCCATGTGAGGAGGATAAGCTCTATTTGATGCAAGTCTAAGCAACACGCAACACCACACATAAATACAAAAACACAAAAATAAGACACAATAAGATATAAACCTATTTACAAATAGAAATATAGAAAAGGTCTCTAAGCCAGAGTAACAATCATAATGTGGTTAAGGGTTAGGGTTAGGGTAATCAACTTGTCTGGAAGGTATGGAAGGTCTTGGAATATGTTTAGAAAACTGCAGAAGGATAAAAAAAAAAAGTCTCAAAAATTAAAGAACAAAATCTTAAGCAGTTCCCGATAAATGTAGTAATTTTAACTGGGATTTATTAATTATATGTGCTTTATCTTTGATATTTAAAATTGACCTTTGATTTTGACATTTTGCAAAATAATGTTTTGGGTTTGGCTTACTTAATGAATGAACACTCATTCCAAAATAAATAGATACTGCTCGATCAACCTGGGTTTTTTTCAACAGCATGGTTTATTTGTTTTGGTGTTAATTACTGTTAGCAATGCAAGTTGATAATCCATTTCTTTTAATTCAGTTCCAATTCAACAACAAACGTCTTCTCCAGGCACTTTCAAAATTTCAATCACACATCATTTCAATTGATCCTAGTTGTTAAGTTTAGTTAAATATTCCAATTAGTTTAAAACATTTTCATTTAAGGAAACCTGGGAGATTCCATTCTCAGCTTTGCTCCTCCAGGATGAGAACACAGCGACAATTTTGACTCTACAGCAGCAGCCTCTGATCTCAGTTCTCAAACTCTGCTGTCCATCAGGTTTAGATGTAACAGCTTGGAGACCCTGGCTTTACAGCAATCCCTCATACTTAGCATGTATGTATCAACAGCAAAGTGGAAAAATCAATCAAGTTTTGCTTTATATAATAAAAACATAAAAATAAAAAAGTCATAAAAGACACAATACAGTCAAAAATAAAGAAAAACAGAAATAAACATTACATTTTGATGAATACCATCATCAAAATCATCAACACACATGAATATGTTGGTCACCTGCTTAAACCACACTCTAAGCAGGTGGGTTTAGTCTAGATTTAAAGGCACTCAGTGTTTCAGCTATTTTGCAGTTTTCTGGAAGTCTGTTCCAGATTTGTGGTGCATAGAAGCTGAATGCTGCTTCTCCATGTTTGGTTCTGGTTCTAGTGATGCAGAGCAGAACCAGAACCAGAAGACCTGAGAGGTCTGGAAGGTTAATACAACAAAGGATCTTTAATGTATTGTGGTGCTGAGCCGTTCAGTGATTTATAAACTAACAACAGTATTTTAAAGTTTATTCTCTGAGCTACAGGGAGCCAGTGAAGGACTTTAGAACTGGGTTGATTGGCTCTATCTTCCTGTTTTAGTGAGACCATCAGCAGCAGCGTTCTGGATCAGCTGCAGCTGGAGGGTTGATTTGTTAGGCAGACCAGTGAAAATGCTGTTACAATAATCAATGTGACTAAAGATAAACGCATGAATGAGTTTCTCTAGATCAGGGGTCTCCAAAGTCGGTCCTCGAGGGCACGCATCCTGCATGTTTTAGTTCTCTCCCTGGTTTAACGCACCTGGATCAAATGATGGCTCATTAGAGGCCTAAGAAGAACA
>CAEFZX010005601.1:0-26867 GCA_903066825.1 Alfaro cultratus | reverse complement strand
ACATGACACATAAACAACAAACTGAGAACGTGCCTGGTATGTTAACATAACATATTAAGAGTTATTCAGATAACTATTGCATAAATAACATGCTAACAAGTTTACCAAACCATCCGTGTCCAAATCACTAAACGCAATGAAATCTTCATCCTCGGTGTCGCTTGTAAACAACTCCGATAACTCCGGAGGTAGAAGAACACAGGCCTAGAGCGCCCTCTTGTGGTTTAGTGTGAAAATAACATGTGATATGATATAATAATGTGTTAATAATTTCACACATAAGTCACACCCCTGGCCAAACTATGAATAAGACTGCGACTTATAGTCCGGAAAATCCGGTATACGTTAGTGGTGTTCTGATACTGGTTAAAATAAATAAATAAATAAATAAATAAATAAATAAATAAAAACTAAACACAAAAAATTTATTATTATTAGATAGAATTACTATCTGTGGTGAGTGGGGAAAAGCAGAATCTAAGAAAAAAAGGTAAATTTGAAGGTTTGCCTTCACATATAGTCAGATTCTGTGCTGATTGTTAGTTATTTTGGATTCCAACTACATTCTTTTAAAAGGATATTCACATTATAAAGTGCATTTGTTTTTGGTGCAGAAATGGGTTTTTTTTCTCATTTTCTGCTGTGTGCCATGTTCACTTACTCAGTATTATAATATAGATTTTTTTAATCTGAAATATTTTCTGGGGTGTTACCTCGGAGCTCAAAAGCAGAGAGCTACGATTTAAGAGATCGAATCCAAGTCCTGCTTTGATATTGTACTAAAATGCTTGGCAAAAATGGTGGCAAATCAGAACCACTGCATTAAATTTGAGATCCATAATTTGTTTATGTCGCAATAATTTTAGTATCACAGGGGCAAAAGTTAGGACAAAAAAGAAAAATAATATTCTGAATCTCAGACGAACTTTAGCGTGAACCGCAGAGAGAAGAGAAGCCGGGTGCGAATCTTGTGAAAGTCTTTTCCTGCAACCGAAGAGTGTGCTCTTTAAATACGGACGCTAATTCTGGGATGTCGTTCTGGGGTCAACACCAGGATCCCTTTCCTGGTCGTTAATGGAGGTGTAAGTTGACTCAAGTGCGCCTCGGTCCGGTTACCCTGGCGTTTCTCGAGAGCCCGATGAGGCAACCACGTCTTGGGGAGGGAGGAGAGAGATGAGAAGCAGGAATGCTAGCATAAAAATTCAAATATAGATCTCAAGTGAGTCAGATCCCTGGCAGCCAAGAAGGGAGAATTTACAACTTCTTTCCACGGGGTAAATCAAGTGAGAATGAATTGGTTGCTTTCTTTGCTATCTTTCATTGTCGTTTTTGCTCCCGCAGACGAGTTGCCGAGCTCTAACAAATCAGGTCCGTTTTAAATCACAATAATTGCAGCCGAGGTGTTGAGAGGAGGCCCAGATACGTCTTGCTGAGAGTTCACACACTGCGTCCGGAGTCTGGAAAGCTGCAGCAAAACGCAACAATCCAGACCAGGGGAATAGCTGTCAACTTCTGGAATGTTCTTGCGAAAATAAACAATTCTTGGCCCTCTCCGCGCCTCCCCCATGGTAGCTCTCGATTTTATCCACCCCCTCCCCTTTATGCATAAAACAGTTGTAGCAATTTGGAGAAGTGAGGTTAACGCCTCCTCCAGGATGGAGTCAGTCAACTCTGGCCCTGAGAGTGCCATCTTTCAACTCCTCAGCAAAAACATGTGTTCAAGGTAAGGTTACAGGAACTCGTCCAAGTCAGCCGCATATCGTATTAATTACAGGCATCTTTCATCGTGGCGCTAAAAAAAGCACATTTTTTTCTTTTTCTGTCTGTTGAGGATTCTGGGACATGAGGCAACGCTATGGTCCGCATTTCATTTTGTTTGAATAGGACCAGGCTGCAGGAGTCATTTTATCGAGTCATTTACCTAACCAGGTTACAGTTGACCACGCTCTACTAAGCTTGAGGAATCGTTTGGTCCCTTGCCTGGATTTAAGGCTGATTAAATCAGAATGCAAATTCATTTCCTCGTGTAAAAAGTCCATTAAATATAGAAGGGGTGAACAAAAATCTGTTTTGTGCAATTAAGGCGTCAGGAATCCGGGCAACAAAAGAGAGTTTGTCTTCATGAGAATGTGATAAACTAGAAACCTGTTTCCATGCAGAGATTTTATGCTAACGCTAAGCATGCAGCTTATGCAATATCCTGTTCAGATGTGCCACGTATTACACAACCTCCACCTATGAATCATCCATCATTAGGTGGTGACTAACCCCGTCCATCAGACATTTTGATTCAGCATGTTGCCAAACCCCCTGACAAACCTCCCTTGTAACCAGAGCGTTGGTACGGATGTTGTGGCCCCCCCGAGCTGGCTCCTGTTGCTCGCTGGGGCTCTCGGGTTTCTTGGCCCAGCGTCCAGAGACAGCGTGGCCACGCAGCTTACAGTATTAGGAGCTGGCTGTCATCAGGGGAATTTGCAGAGGGAGTTTGTTATTAGATCCAGGGTGTGAGGCAAAGGCAGTCAGTCGATCTGTCTTTCTAGACTTCTGACTCCAATGTGGCCGTGGATAAACAGCCAATATTCCAAATATTAATGGTTTTAATAAGTGGTGGTGATATAAAAATCTCACTTTTTCTTTTGCGTCAAAGCTAACTGTGAATTGGGAAGTGCTGTCCAGTTGATGTCATCAAGCCATTTCATATTCTAACTTTTTGAACTCAATTGAGAATCTTCTTGAAAGTTGACATTGACTTACCCTCTAAATCCAAGCTTATTGAGCTTGACTTATTTTCTAAGAAAAATAGTTTCAGTCTCTAAATGTGATCTGATGATTTTTAACCATGAACTCTACACTGTTGTTTAAAAAAAACAAACAATCTTTGACCTTGATATAATCTCACAAAATAAAGCGCTCCTATGTACTTCTTCGTTCTTGGAGCGAGTTAAATCCTCAACAGGCCGAGGTGTCGATTCTTAAACTATTTAAGGTTTTGCTGACCCCACTGCTCGGTGGAACCTCATTAACTTTGTGTCGTCGTATTTTTCTTGAAAGCGGCGTCTCGCGTCTCCTGATTAGTCTGTTGATTACCACATCTGAGAAGGAATGACAGCCGCCGGAGCACTCAAGGTCAAGTCGACTTTCCCTGTCACCTCCTTAACGTGGCGTGAAACCAGTAATACATTCTGTTTAATGGAGTGACACAAGGGATCGCAGTGGGCCCGACTGGACGGGTTTGATCGTGACCACTGAGCCAGAAAGTTGGCGCTGAGCAGCAGAAGGCGCACCAGGAGCCCTCTTCTATTTCAATGCCGTGCCCTGACAGTCAGCATTTTACTGACGGAGACCTAATAAGGCACGGCACGCGGTGACCCCGGTCCATGCCTGCCGACAGCCAGTGATGACCCGCCTACCCCTCACCCTCCCACCGCCCCTCGGCTACTGCAGACCTCTGCCTGCACCGCCCTGCTTGAGCTATCAGCCGGTCCCTTCATCACAGAGGCCCAAACGTCTCTCTACATTGGACCCAACTTTGACTATTATCTTAGAAAGCCACAGCTTCTGTCAGACCAACTTAGAGGGAAAGTCTGTGCAGCCGAACAGCGGGGACGGCAGTGGTATGCTAGGAATGAGAGCGGGCAGGCTGTGTTTCTGGAGTAATGGGAGGTGTCAATTCACGTAACTGTCATTTTCTCCCGAGTATCTTTTACCCCTCAAATTTGTTCACATTAGAAGCAGAAGTTGGCTAGCAGAACGTTTTTAGAAGAACAATAAAAATTTCTATAGTTAAAGCACTGACACCAGTCGCAATGAACCATGATCAATTAAAACAAAATCGATAATTAACATTTGCATGATTTATCGTTTATCTCTTTCTACCAGAAATTCTAAACTCTGGTCTCAAATAATCATTTTTTTGACAAGAAACTATTTGTTTACAGAGATTTTATATTTCATTTTATTTGTTGTTTCTGTTGTTTTCCTTACTTATCTTGGATTTTTAAAAGGCCTTACAATTCCAGGTTTAAATGTTCATTAGAATTTAAAGTTTGTTGACCTTTGTGAATGTGCTCTTGCATTATTTTGCCATTATCATTATATTACTTGAAAATAGTCTCAAGTAATATACTGGTATTACTTATTATTGTTTATCGCAAAAACTTCTGGGACAATTTATCGTCCAATAAATGATGTTATCGTGACAGGGCTGCATATTTCACAAAATAAGTTTTTTGAATCACTCAAGTCACATGATCAACAACCGGGTTTTACTACTGGTGGAGACCTCGAAGAAGAAGACAGGAAGCGGTAGGAGGACATGGCATGTTTTTTTTTTTTAAATCCTTTCGTCCAAACGAACTTATCTGTGTGATTCTAATTAAGATTCTTGATCAATGGAAACACCATGTTTGCAAACTGGTGCTTTTTTTTTCGACATTAGTGGAATATCAACAAATTGTGTGCTCATTTGTAATGGAAATCCAGCTAGCCATGCATCATGCAAGCTTTTGTAAATATGGATAAGTTTAACAAATGTTGGTTGAAAACTATTCTGGAGATTGCACATGTAAATATGCCAAAATGCACCTCATTCTAGCACAAAAACTTTAGATAGAAAAACTTTTTATTTTTTAATTGCCATCTTTCTAGGCTAGTTAGCTTTCATGAATGCAATTTGCGGTCAGTGGAAAGGCAACAAATGCCATCTGTCCTAACTAACTGATACATTTACACAAAGCTGAAGAAAAGTAGTTTCTTACCTTCAACAGTGTTGTGTTGGTGATTTTACCTCTTCACTATTTTTGTGCCATTTTGATTTTGGATGTTAACACGTTTTCAATTTCCAATGGGCTAATTGCTCTGCACCAGGGTATTTTAGTAGAGGCAAGTGTGAATATGTGACTCTAATAACCAATATCTACCTGCAGCCAGTAAAATGTAATTATGCAATATTGGTCAGAGGCCATAATCAATCGTATTTCATCAATCTGCTGGTGCTTACAGGGATCACATCCTATATAAACGGGAAAAGACTAAGAGTTTTTGAACTATTTATCACCATAAAAACTAATTCACAAAGGATTGAAAAACATGAGTGTGAATGTAGAATGGAAGCAGGAAGTTATGAAACGTCAAAGAAAGACTACATTGTTATACATATATGTTTATAGTCATATAGCACCATTTCTATATGCATGGGAACATTGTTCTGACCTGCATTTGTGTATGTAACTTAATTTTGTTCCAAAGAAATGTATCTTCAGAATCAGTGGACAAATTGGAGCCGGACAAATTTTTGTGGTTTTCCTTTTTTAGTGTGTGTGTGTTGTTCCAGCTCCTTTCTCAAGCATCTTTACTCTAGATAACTCATTTAATTCAAGTCGTATTTTCCCTTCTTGATGGTCTCTCTGACAAGAAGTCTTGACCGTGCCTCCAAAGGCAGAAAAAACAAAAACAACATTATCGTTACCTGATAGCATCTGTTTGGACAGCAGCAGAAACAGCTGAACACCAAGCGCAGTCGGCGTGTGAAGGAGGTGGATGTAGAGATCGGGACACACTTCAGACAAGTGCTAATGAATGTAAACATTGCTGTAATAAAGACAACACAGAATGAGGAAGTTTATCCTCCCCACAGAAGGTAATTGAATCCACCTTTTCTCAAATGCGCCTCACCTGCAACCGCTCTCTTATCGCCCTGGTTTTATGAAAAAACGAGAAGCAGATATTTAGACGGAGAGGAACAGGAAGGGAACTTTGTGATGCAAAGTGCAATTTTTCATTCCATCTTGCAGTCGGGTAACGACAGACTCCTCTGCGAACGGCGCCTGCTTTGTAACGTGTGTATGACTGTTTTCGGCGGACTACCACGAGGTGGCTTGTTGACTCATGACTCCCCAGACAATTCACATTTTGAGTTGCATTTATGTTGCTTCAACTACTGGGGAAGAATTATTCTTCCTTTTTCCGTGAAACTGTTACGTAAAACTAAAAATGTTTCCATTTGCCGCCAATATTCCACATCTTTGATAGAAAATCTTGTTTCTCATCACAGAAATGTGTTTTCTAGCGTCCAAAGCTAGCACAAACCGTTCCCAATCAGCGTCGCAGGTAGCAGAACGCTACATCACATCTTGAGGATGTCGTCTTATATTTTCAAAATCGCAGGGTGACTGTGATGGGGTGGGCAACGCCCCCCTTTGACCTCTGACCCCAGTTAACCCTTATTAGTCAGGCCCACACACAGCATGTGTGTGAGGCAGTGGTGTAACTTCAGGCCCTGGACATCCGTCCCTCAAAGCGAAACGACCAAAAAGACGCACACCAAAGGTTTTTTGGGGAAATGCCATTTTGTTTTTGTTTATCAGTGTTGCAAAAAATAATTTTTGCAACACTAAACGACTTTTATCAGTTCACAATGTGTCTACTGCAACAGAGCTGCTGCACAAGTGAGGTGTCGAGTTTTACACAAATGCATGTCGGGTTGAAAAATGATCTCATCTGCTGTCTTAATAGGAGGCTTAGTTATATTTCTCAAAGTACATAAACAGGAAGTTGTGTACATGTAAGCCAACGTGAAACAAAACTATATCTGAGAGTTGGATGGGTGGAAGTGTGAAAAAATTGTTTTAACCAAAAAATCAATTAAAAACTACACTTCTATTTGGGTTTTTTTTTTCTCTTGTTTTGTCTTGTCTTATTTAACTAATTGTAGTTTACAAGCTATACAGCAAAGAGTGATTCACGTAAAACTGAAAGCACGCAATATATACAGAGGCCCATTTAAGATCAAGTTTTTTTTATGTATTTAACTTTACAATTAAATCTCATAAAATAAGACTTAGAGTAAGTTTTGTCTCATAAAACCACTTTAAAAATTGCCTGTAAATAATTTTTTATATCATCACCTTCCTTATATAATGCCGTAATTTATTTTTTGCTGAAAGTGATTTATTTTTTTTATTTTTTTTGCCTTAATCATCTTTTGGAAAGAAAACCATGGTGATTATTATTTAATTTATTATGTTTTTTGCCACAATGACTTGTGGCAAAAAAAAAAAAAAAAAGACATAAACCATTATTTTAGGAAGACGATAATGTAGTAACATTTTTGTCAACACTTATGACAATACAAAACATTTACCAAGACAATTTATTTTACCTGTTTTTTGTTTTTTTGTTTTTTTTGATGAAGCAAAATAAAAGAAGCCAACAAGCAAACCGTAAATTCATAAACTGAATCGCTTGCAGAACCTCTGGCCTCATACCAGACGTGCTCCAACAGGGATGTCATTTCTCATGGCCTCTTGGAAAACACAACATTCAACCCTTGTCGTATGGGAAGACCACCTAGGGAGAGGGAGGCAGCCTTCACCGCTCAAAAAGCTCTCCATTCAGAGAAAAAGAAAATCAAAAACAAACACGGAGCTGTGATGCGACGCAGACCGGGCCGGCGTGTACTCAGGATGAGAAGCAGGCACGCATGAACACGACTTATCTTATTTTGAAATTCCCTTCATATTTGAGTCTTTATCAGCTGCTAACTTGCATGGTTTACCTGTTTGCTGTGACCTTCAAACAATGATGATCACAGACAAAGGTTTTGCCAGCATGTCCAGAAGTCCTTGTTCGGATGTCTGTAACAGACTGTGTTGGCTTCCATGACCTAGAATGTGTTTATCTATCATGTCTCATTCTATGCTTTTCTTGGAAAACATTTCAACTCCGTGGGGATTTCAGTAAGCTCTTTTTTTTTTCTTCAGGTAATGAAGTACCTATTTTGGTGTGTATTTTTGGCCTTATTGGAGCACCTTAACTGTAAATGTACTTTAATCAATCAGTCAATCGATCAATCAAATTTTATTTGTATGGCAGCTTTGAGCAACAAGGCATTTCTCAAAGTGCTTTACATCATAAAAACAGTAAAATACAAGGTAAACAATTGAGACATTACATTTTGTTAAGTGACGTTGTTACACATCAGATTGTTGATTCATTTTTCATTGACCATATTTTAATTAGATTAGATGCCTGTAGAAAATCTAAAGTATTCAGCCTTAAAAACAATAAAAGAAACGCGTGACAGTCCGGTAGAGTCCGTTCGATTGTGGACCAAAATTTTGTTTCACGCTACACTGTGTCAAACAAACTGAACCCTTTGAAAACCTTGTTCATCTCCACTGCAGGAAGTGACACGAAGTCCTCCGAAGAAGACATGAGCGCAACGTCCTTCATGAAGTGCAAACAGCAATGGAGAAGCGTCAGATTTCAGTGGTTGTTGGATTTTTCTTTTGTTTTCAGCTAAAGACAAGCCATTTCTCAGGCTGGCGCCAGAATCACACGTTTGTTTTGGTTGTATTTACCCAGAATCCCCTGCACTTGTCAGGTTCCGTGTTTTCTGTGTTTATTTTCGAGTTTTCTGTGTCTTCTGTGCTCTCCGTGTTGTCCTGTCTCCCCGTGATTACTCCCAGGTGTGTCTCGTTCCTTGATTACCTCCGTGTGTATTTAGTCCCACCTCTGTCCGTTGTTCTTCATCGGGTCCTTGTTGTTAGACTGTCATTCGTCTGATGTCATTTGTCCTCGTCTGATGTAACCAGTTTGTCGTTTATGTCCATTCGTGTGCCGAGTGCTACCTGTAGTGAGCCTCCTGTTTCCCGCTCAACAGTGCTGCCCCGGTTGTGGACGGTTTATCTCCTGGTTTGTCATCATTAAATCTTCATACTTCATTTCTACCTGGGTTCCTGGCGTTCTCTCTCACCTCCTCACCACCACACCTCATGACATCACTATAGTGCGCTTACTGTTTTTGGTGCATTCTCCAATCCACTTGGCATCCACATATGCATTCAAACCGCACCAAAGTTCCCTTTAACCGAACCGGGACCTAGGTTTTTAGGCAGACCAGAGTTAGCTTTTTCAGAGTTCATTTGAGCATTCATGTCTTCCCAAACAAACCAAACTTTCTAGGCAAATAAACTAGAGTTTGATTAAAGTGGACTAAGCAGGAATGGTGTGAATGCACCCTTTTTAATAATCTTTTACTCTGAATTTTCTTTCTTTGCTGTTCGACCAAGGGGAGTTGTTAAAAATGCACTTTTTTTTGGCGCATCCTTGGAAAAAAATCTCATGAAATTCTAAATGTCAAACTAGCCTCAGCTCCTTAAACATAACACTGCATACACAAACACACACACACACACACTGCCAAATGTAGCAATTTATATACCAGCTACCACAGTACTGACGTTGCAGTTTTCTCTCACACTTTGGCTTAGTCAGTTGCTCTTGTCTGGACATGAGACACTTTGCAGAGTCCAGATGTCTAACTTTAGGTGACAATTTGAAGGTAGAAGCGAAGCTGAAAGCGAAAGCGAAGAAGCAGCGGTTTTGCCCACCTGTCAGGCATGGCGAATACTTTTCGACTCGACGCTTTGAAGCTGAAGTTGAATGTAGAAAAAAACTGAAGCTACAGGATTTCTTCAACTCCTCTAGTCAGTTTATTTTTCCATCTACTTGTTGGATATTTTCCAGTTCCAGACGACTCAGAAAGACTTGGACGGGTTTTTTGTTTTATTTTTTTAGCTTGAAAAACTACAGAAAAATGACAAGTTTTTTGCAATCAGTTCCAATTGTTATTTTTAATATTGCAAAACAGTCCGTTTTTACAAAAACTGTCTGAAGTTATACAATGAGAAAACAAATAATTTGTTGCAGCTTTAAAGAGATGCCAGCTGACTTGGTGTCTAAACTAGAGGTGGGCGATATGAAATTTTATTGTGATATTTTGTGCTATCGTGATAACGCTGAACATCATGATTAAAAAACTATTTGGCTGTGACTGCATGCCACAGCATTCATAGTGCCACAAATATTGTTCTCGAAAAACATCATTTGAAAAAGGCTTCCTTCAGGGCACCACTTACTTTAAGAAAAGTGATTTATTTCACAAACCGCATTTAAGAATTTTTTGAATTTACCGATATTTAAACAAAACAGAACATGGTAATAAAGAAAAAAAAACAATTATCAGAAAATACGGTCAGTTTAATTTTTGTTGATCAATTGAAAATGATTGAGGCAACAAATCTAAATTCTTATCACGATACAAAATCTTTCACGATAAATGAGAAACGATATGATAAATGCGCCATTTTGTCAAGCGTATAAGTGGACAGTAGCAATTTGAGGCAATGCGGACGGATGGCAAAACATCGACTGGTTATTATGAACAAAAAAACAAAATTACCAAGAGGATGTTGTAGAAAACCATGCAAACCTTAACGGATTGTTTCTCTGCCTTGTGCTTAAGCCGTGTGTTTCAGCTGGCTAAACGTGACCAATTATAATCACAATACGCTGCAAAACAAAAGTGCCTGTTTGACATTGCCCCCCCATCCTAAAGAAAACAAAATCAGAACCACTAATACTAATATTTGCTCGCCGACTTCATGTTTTATTCATGGGACAGCTGTGCCACTTGGAATCAGCCCGAAGCTTTACAGCCCAAGCAAGAATTATTCAATTCAATTCTGAGATGGACGGCCAAAATGTTTGTTCTGTGTTTGCTTACTTTTTATTACAGCAGCCCACAACCATGAATAACTAATCTTCCAATACTCCATCTCCTCTACTTGCCAATCAACTAATAGAATGGGGAGTGGGGAGGCTGTTTGCTTTCCTGAACTGAAATATTTATACCAGCTAGCCTTGTGAGATGCAAAAATGTTGACTGGGGCACCCGCTGGTACCAGAAGCAAGGCCAGAGCTTGACTAGGGCTGGACGAGGTGCACCTAAATAAATAATACCTTTAAAGGCTTGGAGTTGGACGAGAAAAAAAAAAAAGAAAAGCACTGATTCAAGCGAAATCTTGTCCACCTTTGGTGCAAAGAAACCACCTACAAGCGTAAAAACCTCTACATATTTCAACATACTCATAGTGTAATGATAAGTGATTGCTGCCTGAAAACATGACAGAAGATGCTGAAAACGGTTGCAGGGAGCCGCGGTGCCTGTCAGGCTAAAACGACGCGCTGGCAGAATGGAGGCTTGTTTCCTCGGCGGTGTGGATGGAGAACACGGACGGTTTTGGAGGTTTTCGTTTCACATAAAAGTGAGGCTTTTGGGGGAGAAAAACAATTTGTTTTTAAAGCATCTTGCGGTGTTTCTGTTTGGACTGGAAATCTGGAACATCAGTGACATATCTTGACTTGTGACATGGTTCAATTTTAGCCTGCAGTCCCTTTCTGGTACAGTAACCACAGCAAAAGATCTGTTCGTCTTCCTCTGTTTTGATCAAGACGTCTTTACAAGCTTGAATGGTTACCAATGGTTACCAGGGAGTGAGAACGGTAAACCATGTGAAAGAACAACTCCGCGTCAGTTCTGTCCTTTCACTAATTCCTACTCCCATTTCATTACTGTTCTGTTCCTACCTGCTTAGACAAACCTTTTAGTAGTATACAACTTTTATAAAGGATTTGATTTGTATGTATTTGATAAAACTGTCATTGTGTCATGGCAGTATTATGTAAGACAGGTAAACTGAGAAAATCTCATTTTTTTCCACCTATGCCAGGAGCTCCTATTGCCGTGTGAAAAAAAAGTCCCACTCCCAATCAAAAACAACCAATCAGAGCCAGGAGGAGGGTCTTAGCGCTGTCGATCATCCTCATGTACTCGCTGCTAAATGTGCTAATGAGAGAGACATACTTTTTCTTTTGCATAAAGCAACCTTTTTAAAGACTACCAGATAATATTAAACAAACTGATGTTTATTTACAGCAATACTGACATATTTCAGCTGGTTTCTTGGCTTTCTATACCCATTTTTTACATCCTTATTCAATATCTTCAATACAAATTCCCTGTAGCATCTCACTTTGTGACATAACTTAGTTTAGGGACTTATTTTCTATGTATTTATCTGGTGTGGATTTCATGTCAATAGAAATATATTTAAGAGACCAAAATGAAAAAGAAAGTCTCATTGTGTGTTTTGACTTTGAATCAACACAGAGCCAATTTGCGAAAAACCATAAAAAAAGCAAATCTTTTTTTTTTTTTTAAAGAGAGAAGTTCCTTGTAAATATGCACTGCCTATTTGTAAAGGATTATTCTCCCTCCATTAAATCTCAACCTAAACTTTCCCTAAGCCAGAGAAATTGGCTCTTTGTTGACTTTTTTTTTTCATCATTAAATTCCCTTCACCCTGAACATCATTTCCACCTAAAAGCAGCGTATATCAGAAAGATAGAAAAAAAAAAGAAGAAAAATCAATTACACCTTGCACTTCTGTGTCCACGTTGGGCCTTTTCAGCATTAGAACCTAATTAAATTAAGCTCAAAGGGATCGGGACTGGAAGCACAACCGGGGCACCAGATGATTAGCGCATCGATTTATTAAAATTGGACAGCCAGCCAGGCAAGACAAGACCCCCTTTTTCTTTTCCCCCCGCCAGGGTCTTGTTTACTGCAGGCCAAGACAGTTCGAACCGTTCTCCTTCTCCACTCATGTGCCACGGCACGGAGGAGTTAATTAGTTGTGAATGAGCAAGCGTTTCAGAAATATAGCTGGAGCCGGCTATAACAGGCAGCGCTTTGTCCACCGTGGTGCAGCAGTAATGAACGGCCAACAAATTAAGCGCCGGCTCTGCGAGCGCGTCCTCATTCTGGCAACAAAAGGAGAAATGTAACATTTTGTCAAACCTGAAATGGAAGAACATGAAAAAAAAAAGAAGAAGCTTAATGATTTGGATTGAAACTGGGCCATGTCAGTATTAACAAAAGCAAACCTGAAATAAGCATTGTGAATTTAGTAAAGCGTTACACCCACACACACACAAATGCAAAAATATTCACACTCTTTATGTTTTCCCTCTGTTCTGTAGTCCTATGCCACACTAATATGAATTGCACCATCATTTTATTGATGAGGTCAATATAAAGTTGTGCACATTTGTGATGGAAAGTGCAAAAAATGCGCAGTTTCGACAAATGTGAAAACATCTGAAAACGACGTGAATTTTTATTCAAGT
Source organism: Alfaro cultratus (assembly GCA_903066825.1). Classification (NCBI taxonomy): domain Eukaryota; kingdom Metazoa; phylum Chordata; class Actinopteri; order Cyprinodontiformes; family Poeciliidae; genus Alfaro; species Alfaro cultratus. The sequence goes on along the minus strand of CAEFZX010005601.1, from coordinate 13,835 downwards.
TCTCTGGCTCTGGCTGTATGGTAAGGGTCATAGGTCAAATCCATGGGTTATTTTACAGATCTGTATATACATTTTAAAAAATTGTGTTTAATTTTATTTTTTTTCCCTAATTCCATTATATGCAAAATGCTGTTGATGTGCAGCACACGATCCAAGTAAAATTCAAATTAAGTATTTAAAGCCAGCAAGGTTACTGTAGTTAACGAAAACTAACAAAATAAGGGAAACTGAAATTGAGAAAACGTTTTCGTTAACTGAAATAAATAAAGACGATAACTTGTGGGGACAAATTAACAAACCATATTGCGTGATTAGAAAACTAACTTAAACAGATTTAATATCCTTTGCTTTTGTGTTTATGAATCTATTAGCCTTTCAAACTTATTGAAACGAATTTGTTGTTCTTTTCTTCACATAAGCAGTTTACGTCAGTGGGAGATGGTAATGGAGGAGCAAAAAGTTGGGCAAAAACTCCACTTGGTTGTTCACAATTAACTGAATACATTATTTAAAAATGATATCTTCTGTTGATTAATCCTTATCCTATAATACAGTATATAATATAATATAATATAATATAATATAATATAATCCTTTCTTGAATTCTGTACCTAAATATTTACCAAAGTGCGGGGGAAAAAATACTGCCATAACTAATAAAAACTAAACTAAAACTTAACAGTGTTTTACTACTTCAAACCAACAAACCCACTTTAAAACCTAATCAAAACTAACTGAAGTAGACCAACAAAAAGTCACAATGAAATAAAACTAAACCAATGAAAAACAATCCAAAACTATTCTAAGGTTGTGAATGCTTTTGTAAGGCACAGTAAGGGCAACACTCCCATGAACGAACCTCGCGATACAGTAGCGAGTCACCTGAACCAGGGAGACGGGAGCAAACGGCAGATTCACGGTCCAGCGAGTTCTAATCCTCTGAGCCGGGCCTCCTGAAGGACTGCCTCTGCCGTCGGCCGTCAGGATATCCTGGCGCTCGCTCACTTTGTCAGCAACTCTGTCACCTTCAGACAAAAATATTCTCATCGCTACAGAGTGGAGCCACGGGCTAAGCTGGAAAAGTAACACTTTGTGCACATGCTGACAGATTTACAGCAGAACTAGGCTACCATCCTCACAAATACAGAGAGCAGGAGCTTCTTGACTGCTTATTACCCAATAAATTGTGGGACACAGATTTTTTTTGTGGGGGGAGGGGAGATGCTTTCAGGAGCATTCCTTAGATAAATATAAAATTGAGGAAACTAAAATACTGGATGCTAATACAAATTTGCCAGAGCAATGCCTTCAAACAAGCAGTACGGATACCGCATCTTACAAAAACATTTATTATAGTGTTCAATAATTCTATATTGAACCAGCATAACTTTAACTTGCATGGTCTTTGATGGATGTGTTGGAGCTATGATGAATCTTGTGGAAACAATTGTCAGTAATTCTATCTTCAGTGAAGAAACATATTTCTCTAAGGTGAGCCAAAGCCAATGCTTTCACAAAACGACTTTAAAACGATCAAGCAGTGATATCTCAACATCAAACTAATTATTTGGTCGAGGCTCACCGAAGATCGGGTCATTGCTTCGTTCAAAATGGCCACCTCTGAAATGAATGCAGCCGCTTCCAGTCTCAAAACCAACAAACAGGGGTTTGAGTTCAAACTACCCGCCCTCTCAAAAACCAAGCAATGACAGTATTTCATATTTCCTAAAAGTGTTGTAATCTTTAGAAACACGGCCATATCCTCCATGTCACCGACTGTAACCGCTGACATGTCCTTAATGTTATCACTTTTACCTTCTCAGCTGTTTTTTGCACCCCTGGAAGCTCTTCAGACTGTGGTCCTGTCGCATTAGCTCCCCACTCTGTTGGGCAAAGAGGACCAAGCGAAAGGAGCCGTCCTCACTGTAACTAAAATCCCTCTTTGCATAGCTCCATAATGGGCCCATCATTGCGTATTTTATCGTATAATGAGGTAGTAAGTGGAAAATAGCACGGCGCCGAGCACCATTACCCCAAGATTCCTTAAATGTCCACAATTAATGCACGAGAGTGGATATTTTACATTTTGAGGAGTGAGGGGAAACAGTCATTTGCTAATGCATTAGCCGAAGGGGCTTTTCTGGCATTGCTCTTCAAAGACACACACACAAAAGCAAAAAAAAAAAGGAAAAATAAAGGTGGAGAAAACATTTACTTCTCCACAAACTGCAGGTTTCTTTCAACTTGACATTGACTTTGAGGGGTTTTTAAGATGCCGCCTCATGGGGATGATTTATTCTCCTCTAAAGTCATCTAAAGTCAAAAATAAACACAGGTTTGGTGGCTGCCTCTGTCACTGCTAAGTAAACACAGACCTGCCTGCAATTAGAGACCCGCTTTCCTCCATTTGTGTTCGGCAAGCAGGAACTCCAGCTTGGCACGGCTCATTTCGATTCGGAATAAATGCAGACGCGTTTGCGCCTGATTTAGACTTCCCAGATCGCGCACTTTCCACGTTGTTGACTCGTGCCGGTGGCGGGTTTTGTCTCGAGGAAAACACAAACTGGGTGTTGAACTGGAAAAACAGATGCAATTATATGGTGAGCCCTACTCTGTGTGAAACCTGGCTGTGATCAGGATTTCCACTCATTTTAGACTAAAGAAGGAGACCTGACACTCGCCATGCGCCCTCCTCACTGTCTGTGAGTTTAAATGGCGGTGCACCTTGTGAGCATGGCAATCAGCAAAGAAAACAAAACCTGGGCTTTCTCTAATGTCAGCGATGTATAAACCAGATCTGGGTCTCAGCTATGCAGTGTCCAGACAGAAGAAAGACAGGCATAATAGTAGGAACGTAAGTCTTAATACTGCAAAAACACAAGGCAGGAAAATGGCTTAAAATGATTTGCAAATATAAAACTTAGTGAAAGGTCAACGCAAAGACCCTCAGTGAAAATCTTAGAAACTGTTGTACATGTAGCCAGTCTTCAATATTTTACTCTGATACGCTTAAATAAAACCAATGCAGCCATTTGCTTTCAGAAGTCATCTAATTAGATCCAAATGACCTAAATTTAGTTCTAAATTACACACAGTTGCTCCATTTGTGTGTAATTTCAGATCAGTTTATGTTCTGCTGGTGTGTGGAGGAGACCGAGGGTAAGAGTGATCAAACCGCAATCGTGAAGGCCAAGGAGCGCAGCACACAGGTCGGGGTCTTGACATTGTGGAAACGCTTGAAACAGAGTTAGGTTATCTCAAAGACAATCAACCAAAAATGTAAAAAGCATGGCACAGCTGGTACAGTATGGTGTAATATGGTACAGTAAGATATGGTTCAGTATGGCATGGTGTGGTGTGATATACTTTGGTAAGACTTCTTTCTTGTAACTCGTCTATAGTGAACAGTGGAGTGAAACACCAAGAGTTGTCATGTCAACAGACTCTCTCACCTGAAGTGTGGATATCTATCTCCTGCAGAATTATGATAGGCCTCTTGGCTGCTCCTCTGATGAAGGCTGTCCTTGCCGGACCCATCATTTATGTCATACCATATCATACCACACTGTACCATTACCTTATTGTACTGTACCATACTGTAACCATGCCATGCTATGCTATGCCATACCATATTGTACCACATCATACCATACTGTAACATACCATACTCTATGGTATGTTACAGTATGGTAACATATTGTACTGTAACCATACTGTAACCATGCCATGCTATACTATAGCATACCATATCGTACCATAGCATAACATACCATAACAGTGCTGTAACCTACTGCCAAGCCTAAAATAGTACGGTTTAGATCACAGGTGTCAAACTCCAGTCCTCAAGGGCCACTGTCCTACAGTTTTTAGATGTGCCACAGGTACAAAACACTGGAATGAAATGGCTTAATTACTTCCTTCTTGTGTAGATCAGTTCTCCAGAGCCTTGCTAATGACCTAGTTATCCTATTCAGGTGGTGCAGCAGAGGCACAAATAAAAGTTGCAGGACATCAGCCCTCGAGGACTGGAGTTTGACACCCCTGGTTTAGATCAAAACATGTTCATGCAAAACTTTCAGTTCTAATTTAACAAACCTGATAGAGACATTCCCCGAAGGATGTGCAGGTGTAAAGGTTTTTTTAAAAAAATGATTCTACCAAGTATTCACTCAAGGGGTCAAAAATACAAATGCATGCGATACTTTTCAGATTTTTATTTGTAAAAAGTGTTGCAAAACAGCTGTCGTTTTCCTTCTATGACTAGTTTGTAGAGGTAAAATACAAAGGTTTGTAGTGACAAGCATGACAAATTGCGAAAAGGACGTAGTTTAACATCTTTGCAAGAAACTGTAGTAAAAGTTCTCAAACTATAAGAAATATGCAGCATGAGGCAGGCTCAGCCTCTCCACTTTCAACAGCACCATGGTGATTTATTAAAAAAAGAAGGTTAATCTTTAGTTAGTACACTATGAGGCCACAGGTTCCAGGTGAGACGCCGTCATTATTCATAACCGACCTGCAGTCTAGACGACATTGTGTCCAGGGAGAGAGAACAATTACGGGAGGTTTTCAGACAGCTGGGACCTGGACTGGAGGAACAGAGGATGCAACTTGATCTCCTGAAGGAAACACTCACCCCAAAGGACCTCGAAAGTGGACGGGACGTGAAACCAAAGTGCACTGTCTAAAAATAATAATAAAAAAACGACCATAAAAATAGTATTCCTGAAAAAGAAGCCAACATTCTCATTCTCTACAGAGGTAATGGAAAAGTGTGGTATCATCTAGTAAATTTGGTAACAATAAATTAATAGAAAAGGTGTTTAAATTTGCACATTACTTACCGCAGGGACCTAAATGCAGGAAAGGCGTGAGACAAGCACAGATTCCAGTTTGTATGACCTGAAAGTGAATGAAACCTGGAAACGCAGCCAAAAGGAATAAAAGCGGCCAAGCAGAGAACATCATCTGTTGATTTTCTGTCATCTCAACTCTTGACTTCAATTTGAGTTGAACTGTACATGTCCTCAAAGTTTTGCTCTTTCCACCCGGGCCACTGAAACGTCCACGGTGAATGACCCACAAGCAAATTTACAAATGTGTTCACAAACGTCTGTGTGGATCCGACATTGTTTTTAATGTGGTTTGGAAAAGTCTCTTACAACAATGTTTTAAAGCTCAAAAAAAAAGAAGAAGCATGGACTGCGAAGACCGTAGCAACTGAGAAAGTCTGATTAAAATTGCCCACTTTGTTCAAACACGAAATATACCTTAATATCCATTAATAAGCACAATGAAAACTGCCTTCGCTCTATCGCAAATGCTAACATCTATAGTCTCACTTGTTGTTAGGCGGATTAAATTTTGTTTTTTTTGGTCCTCATCAGAGTTTGCGCATTCACACTGTGCCAGACCTACCAGACCTTCTAGATAAATAAACTAGAGTTTGATTAAAACAGACTAAACAGGGCTGGATTCCCCAATAGTGCATGCAGACTTCTTTCTAAGTTAGGTTTTTAAGAATCTCAAAACAAAAATTCTGCTTCTAGGATTCGCCAAACAGAACTTATATTGGTTTTACTGACTATCCAGAAAAAGGAAATGTTACAATGACTCATCATATTCTCATAACTTCATTACCATGCATTCACACACTCAAGGACAAGCTAAATGCAACATCACTAATCTAGTGTTCGTTTACCAAACGGTAGCACTTGTACAGATAAAAGATATCCAAATGTAAGTTATTTAAGTCGCCAAGGAACGCTGAGATTTTCTATGTGCAGTCAAAAAAACAAAGCAAAAAAAAAAAAATGCTATGAAATTACATTTTATTAATTGAAAAAAAAAAGAAAAAAGTGGTTTATGTAACAACAAATATTTCACATATTGCTGTCAGTCCAAACTTCTGCAGTGTGTGCTGAGAAACACTCTGCCGTTTGCTGCAGCTTCCAGCTTCCCATCCCAGGACCGTCTCTCTGTAGAGCAGCAGACAATTCACAAATCATCAGGTCATATTTCACCGTAAGCACTTGTCCCACGCCGTTCCTCCAGTCTGAGGGAGCGGAACCCCCCCCCAAAACAAAACAAAAAACTAGTGCGTGTGTACATGTATGTTATGTAGTGATTTTTGATGAAAATAAAAGTAAAAAACTTCAAATCAAATCATGAATACCCTGGAGATAAGGTGGTGAGGCTTGCACCTTATGCATCTGAATTATGGTCCGTTATGGTCCAAACATGGAGAGGCAACAAAAATCTAGAAAACTGCAAAACTGCCAAAACACAACATTTCTTTAAATCAAGGCTAAAAAACTTCAACGGTTGTTTGTTTTATGTTTTTGGGGGGGTTTTTCTATGAGAAGCAGTGAGAGGGAGCCATAAAAAATTATTAAAGTGAAATATTCCATGGTTGGCACTTTTTTTTTTCCTGTCGTGGTCAAGGATCTTAAAATTGAATTTGTTCATGTGGAGACGAACACGGCGTCCGGTCCGTACAGTGCAGAGGACGTTTTAGGACTTTTCTCTTTTTACAGGTTCCGTAAAAACACGAGCGCACTCAGGAACCACCTTCCAGACCTAATTAATTGTTGACTCGCCCTGCGGCTTCATGCACTTCAAACCTGAAGCCCAATTTTGGGATGTACTACTCAGGACCGTTTCCCTCACATTGCTCGCTTAACTTAAGCTCTTCAATTATTCAGGCCGGGATCAATACTCAACACACTCCCACGAGGGGAAAAAGAAGAAGAAAAAAAAAAAAACTAGAGCGAGAAGCAAGTTTAGACCAGAATATGGATTATGGATTTGTATCAATATGTGTGTGACAGCTCAACCGTGAAATCTGTGGAAAACAGTGAAATCCAGCTAAGTGGGGAAAGCTTTTTTTTTTTTTCCATTGAACTTCTTGTTTCTGCAGAGTTTTTTTTTTTTTTTCTATGTTCTCTGCCAATTATGACACAATCCCCTTTGGTCTGTCAGAAAGTGGCCTCTCATTAGCCTTTCTCCACTTCGCTCCACCGGCTTAATGAACAGCGCCTCCGCTACCAAAGTTTACCTCCAAACTTTCACAACAAGGTTATTCCCAGCAGAAGAAACGGAGAAGTGATCCATCTGTCTCTCTAACAAGTAGGAGAGGACACAGACAGAACTTCCTTGGCTTTGGGATTGACCATTTCTAGTGATTTCTTACAGCTTAGCACCCCCTAGTGTTGCTTGGAGACGACCGGGGAGAAATGCTCGCCTTCTGCTTTCACATTTTGCTCTTGACCAAATCGGATGCAATCAGGGTTTCCTGTCTGAAAAATGTCCTCTAAGTAAAGCACATTGTTGGAGGTAATGGGGAGATGATTACATCAGCAGCAGTTCAGAGTTAAGATGTCGCGTTTAGAGCCCTGTAAAGCATTCCAGCACGAAGTGGTTGAAAATGAAAATGATGCTGCAAGCGAACATTGTTACTCTGGATGAGCTGCAGAGGTTTGGAAATAATTTCTTTCTCTCTGACTTTCTTTCTTTTGTTCTTTTTGTGTCACTTTCTTTATTTCTGGTTTAGAGTTCCTGTCAATTTCCCCCCTGGGGAAGCTAACAAAGGTCTTCTTCTTCTTCTGTGCTCAAGCTGTAGATTTAAATATAAGTATCAGCAAAATCCGTCATTTTGGCCGATTGGTACCGTTAATTTTAGCATAATTAACTGCTGATAAAATATGGTGTTTTTCAATAGATTTTACAGTTTCTATGATTTTTACAATAACTTTATGTGTTTCCACATTTAATAAATGTAATTTTTGAGTTCTGGTAATTCAATGTATTTTCTATGGTGGTATATTTTTGGATTTTACCGTCTGTAACTTGGTATTTTACAATTTTAAAAAAAATCTTTTTTTAACAATAAATTTTATGGATTCTATTTCTTACAGTGCAGCTTTGGGACTCTGGCTCGTGCTGCAAAAAGTTTTGAAGCCCCAGAAAAGGAGATTTACCTGGGGCGGATGATCACCTTCCAGCAGGACAGTAACCCTTGACATAAAGTCGGTTAAAATGTCCCAGTCAAAGTCTGAATCTAAATTTAAAACTCTCCATCTAATCTGGCTGACCTTGAGCTAGTTTGCAATATATAAAGGGCAAAAAATGTCAATATCTAGATGTGTAAAGACACTACTTCATGTCTGTCTCATAAATTAAGCTTTTTTTTTTTTTTTTTTTAGCATTAACAAAATTTCAAAAATATTCATTTCAACCAATTTGATATGATTTTAGGATAAGACATTCATAAAAATGTCTTATTTGTGAACTAAATGAGACATTTTCTCTGTCTTTGCATTGTGTGTGAGTGTGCGGTTCACATTTTTCTTCACCAGTCAGAGAAGTGTCCCTCCCTTTCTGGCAGTGTGCGGGTGAACCGCGGCCCCGCTCTCCAGTGAAGCCAAGGCTAGAATTAGAGATGGCCGTGGAGCTTAGCATGAGCTCCTCGCTCTGTTTGGATTGGCAGATGAACTGCAGCTTCGCTCCAGTCCTGTTTACAAAGCGTCCCTGTGCATTTTTGTGGGAACGCCGCCTGTGGAGCTCATGTAAACAAGAGCCCTGAGAGGTCCATCGCCGCCGCCCTCCATCTCTGCGCTTGTCATCAGTCCAGTGATGTGATGTTCTGGTTCAAAATTAGAGGAGGAACTCTCTTGGAATTGACATCTCTGTTACTCCCAGAATTCCCCATTTTGTGTTTTTTCTTTTTTTTCTTTTACTTAAAGCTATGATAAAAAGTTACTGTGAGTAAGTTATTGTTCTACCTGTAAACCGTTACCGTTCTTGGCCTCTTCGTTTAGTGTAAATCCAGATTACGTTCTGGAGCCAACAACTGGCCTGAGGAAGGCCCAGACCAAATAACTGTATTGAAACAAGTCACAAAGGTCACAGCTGGGTTTACGGATAGTGTTTATGAAACTTTGAACATTCTGTTTTTAATCTCCATTAATCTGAAACAAACTTCCAGAAAACTGCAAGACTGCAGAAACACTGATTTCCTTTAAATCAAGGCTGGAAACCCTCCTGTGTAGAGTTGCCTTTGATTCATAATAACTGGAACATTGATCAGTGCATTTGATGTTAAATTGCTTGATGATTTTGACATGATTGGACAAAATGTAGTGCTTATTTATTCTTTTACAATTGGTTGCTATATTATATTTGTATGCTGTATAGCACTTTGACCTGCTTTGTTGCTGAAATGTGCCATACAGATAAAAAGCAACCAATTGCCTAAGTAACCAGTATCTGGTTACTTAGGTAACCAGTATTTTTACTGACTTTTTTTTTTTTTTTTTACACTGCTTTATTTTTTGGATTCTGTAATTTTTCTAACCAGGATTATGAAACTCTGAACGTGTTGCTCACTGCAGCAACTTTAGGTTCACCAACGCAAACGGACATAAGATCATTTCTATTATCAGCATTTTGTTTTTTATGGCACCTGAATTTGTTTCTGTATTTTTTTTTTGTTGTCACATTTGACAGTAAAAAGCCGATGGAGGAAAGAAGACATTCTGAAAAGGGATTATCGGTGCTGTTGAGAACAGATCAGGTTTATAAAAGAACTGGTAATGTAGGTAATAAGATTTTTTATTTTTTATTTTAACTCCGTTTTTAGTTCAGAGTGATGGAACTAGCAAAGTTCTGATTGTAGGATCCCATTTAGAGAATAAAAGTTGACGTTTCAAAATGCTTTTATCCATATTTGCTCTGCAAGTGAGCATTTCTTCACAAGTAAGAAGTTTAACTCGATAAATGCATTAAATATTGTAGTAATAAGGTGGATAACTTGCTAAAACCACCTAATCAAAATCCTGAACTGCCCCTTTAAGAGTATTCATACCAGAGAAGCGGAGCTGTGACTCCTTGACACTGGGTGTAGGATGACATGCATGTGTTTGTCATGATGAGGTGGCCCATCCCAAGTTTGCCAACTGTATCCCGCCTGTTGTACATTATTTTTGTTCCAAAAACAGAAACAAAGAAGGACATTTAGCAGGTTTAAGGAAGCTAACGGCCTCATAGCTTTTACTTCCAGACAAAATACCAAAAGCAAGATCATAAGGAGAATGATTAAAGGAAAAACCCAAAATGAAAAATAATAACAGAGCAACAGTTTTAAATAGAGCACATTAAAATACACGGCAAGGGAAATCCTACCCCAGAAAGAGGATCAGACATGTAATTTGAAAAGAAGAGAGAGCTAAATGACATGTAGGGAGTAATTATAGAGCTGGAATAGACAGAATGAACTGAAATAATAACGTACCACCTTGGCTTGTGACGAGTGGCTCTGTGGACCAAAGAAAAGGAGCCTTGGGTTTAAAAAAGACAAGTGTTTCTCTGTGGCCTTACGGGAAACAAGGATTTTCTTTTTAGCGCCGTACCATGAAAACACTGAATCGGTCCTCCTGTACTAGAGTTTGACCATTTAAGAATCACTTTTCATAAACAGAAAAAAAAGGGCATCTATCTGACGGATGTAGCATCCGACAGAGGACTGGTTCGAAAAGCTCTTCCAAATCAAATGAAATGTTCAACATTCAGAGCAAACCAAGGCCTACTTTGTTGAATTTAGGACAGAACGCAGGAAGATTTAATAACCCTTCGTTTCCATCATCATTAGCCTGTCAAGCACGCCGCTTCAAAGGACAGAGCACTTCATTTGAGCCCGTCCACCGAGTCTGTGTGCAAACGTTATGAGTGTCACATTACCCTCAGCGTGATGGATAGCATCCTCCTCCGACCAGAGCCGCTGCTCAATTATGGTTAGTCGTGATCGATTGCACGTGGACTCCCCGTGAAAGAGACGAACGACGGCGAGCAGTTTGTGCGATCCCACCGCTGCTAACCTTTTCCATCAACGCTGCAGCTTGTCCGTCACCCCGAGGGGGAAAGTCAACTGATAAAATGCAGGGATGTAGCGAGGTGAACGTTCAGTCTCTTCAGAGGATGACTTGTACGCCAGCCGTGTTTGCCTTGCTGGATATTTGTGTCGCACTTTGGCATGCGAAAACTGTGCACACTTCTCTTTGTCAAAACAGCAAAACAATAAATGATTAAATAAAAATTTGTACACAAAAACCAGGGGATGCTTTACAATTCTATTTCAGTCAATCCTTTTCAAATTTAAAACATCTCTTTAGATTAGCCTCTAAGGGCTATGATAGTTTTGTACTTCAATAAAGTATACAAGGTAAAAAGATATTTGCAAGTACATGCAGGTGTACCTGCAGAGTACTATCAAGAGTACTTACAAGTATTAACAGGGTTCTTCAAGGACACCTACAGGGGTACCAGCGGGTTGAAAACGGTATCTGGGGTAAGCTATAAATTTAATGGCAGGTTATTTGACAATAGTACGGTTTACTAGAGATTGATAATAACTATTAATATCACTGTAGGTTTTTTATATTCTTGTAAATACAGTAAAGTTACCATGTAAGATTGACGTTTACATGTTATGCTTACAATGGTAGAAAATTACATAAAACAGCAACTGGGATGTTGCTTTGTCCGGTCCTGGATCAAAACCAAGGAAAACATGTTAACCTCTGACCTAGATGTGTAGTCAATAGTTACGCTGTACGAGCAGAGCAAACTGGGAATGGTAGCATTTTTAATTTCCCTTATAGTAAACAAGATACACATCCTGTGATTAGTTTGAGTCTTAAAAGCATCCTGTGCCAGACAGAGTACAATATAGCAAGAAACGGTTGTTGAGGTTGTTGCTATCTCAACGGAAGAGCATCCGTGTTACCGCGCTAACGCTACGCAGGCCAACCGGGCGCCACGCCTCAGTCCATCTTGCGTCATATTTTACTACATAACCTACGGAAAGCAACACGAGCAGGAAACGGAGAAACAAGCAAACAAGACAATGAAAGTTGTACCAGGAAAACAGAAAAGGAAACAAGACTCAATAAAACGGTGAACTAATGTGAACAGAGAGAAAGTTTGTCTAAAGACTACAACTTAAACCTGAATCGACACCAAATACAAACATGTCAGTTCATTATTATTAACTAACTTTAACGAGCTAAACCATGAAGTGTGTTAATATTCCTTCAAACTTAGAAGCCTCACTTAAAAAAATCCAAGATATCCTTCTAAATAAATGTAATACTTGACCAATGTGTCTATTGCAGTTTGTATAATTTTTTTAATGATCTGGCTTAAAAGATTTCCAACCTGCAGACAGAATGTCAATGAAAGTTACACCATTCCAAGGTAGCACCATAGGAACCACATACTGTGAGTGCTCGGCTATGTTGCCCACTACTTGATGACCAAGAATGTATTCATACTATTTATGAAAATTCTAGCACATTTACTCCAGGAAAACTTTGAATATTCAATAATTAAAAAAACCCAATAATACGATTTTCACCCAAAGTAGGTAAGGAATGTAAGAGACTGAAGGAAACCACACATCTCCTGGTGGAACGTTGCGCAACTTCATGACACAAAAATCCCTTCTTCCCCCAGCTGATATATTTTCCACAGAATTGTTCCCTCCGCTTTCCAAACCCCGGGTGATTTGCTGCTGCAAATCCGCACCGGTTCCACGCTAACAGAAATAAACACGACGCTCATGCTTAGCTTTATTCAACAGCAGCTTTCAGGTGCACGGTGGACCCCGGGCCCCGATTGGTGCGCGCCGAGCGCAGAGCTTATCTCGGATCAGCCCAGACCGGGACATGCTCAATCACACAGAGTGACAGCCAGCAGCCGCTGCACTTCTGCTCTCATCTCTGCGTGCAACGTGTGATACACTCAGGTCTGGCGTTTCACTCCTCCAAATGGAAAGTAACTCAATTTTCCACAGATGGTTCGAGAGCAGAAAGGGAGGGAGGAAAAACAGGCTCAGGGGATGTGTAGTTTTTGGCGAGAAAGGCAGTGATTCACATTTTGAGGAAATGTAGAGGGATAATTTCCTCCAATAGCTCTGACCAGTCGTATTTTTGTCCTGTAGTTGTTTTTTTTGTTGTTTTTGGGGGGGGGTTTGGGTCAGATATGTGGAGCTGGGTTAACCTGAGCTCACTTTCTCTACATGTTTCTGTGTGGTTTACACGTTTGTTCAGCTGGCATGAATGTCCTGCTGTAATAACTGGTATTAGCATTATAAAAGAATTGGACTGAAATGGCATTTATAAGTCTTCTGAATTGAGGGTTACTGAGTCCAACAATAACACCAGCAACTGTGGGGCTTTGCTATCACCTAGTGGCCATTTTGAAGCATACAGTCAGTTGATACAGTCATACTTTGAAATGAATCCAGGTATATCAACATGAACTAACTCCGCAATACATTTATTGGCTATTTTGGTTTGTTCAATCTAAAACACTCTCGTTACTGTGAGTCAACACTCCAACTACAAATCAAAGAAAGCCAAAACAAAGGCAAGTAAGATAATTCATGTATTGTAGAAATCAAAAAATGAAGGCTTTTCAGCTTATACTTCTAACCTTATGTGTTCTTTCCAAATAGACCATTAGTGCTCTTGATAGATTTAAAACATAAATGATAGGGTGCATTCACACCAGCCCTGTTCAGCTTTAGTCAAACTCTGGTTTGTTTGTCTAGGACAGTGGTTCTTAACCTTTTATGAACCCATCAGTTTCATATGCACATTCACCGAACCCTTCTTTAGTGATAAATAAAATACTTTTTTTCCCCCAAATTCAAGACATAGGTATATGTTTTTTTGCTGGTGCACAAAATGAGCCGTGCCTGAACGTCACCTTGCTCAAAGAACAAAACCATGAACTCACAGCAAATTACAGTATTACTTTATTCTGGCTCCCCAAAA
>CAEFZX010005593.1:0-39753 GCA_903066825.1 Alfaro cultratus | reverse complement strand
TATGTATATATATATGTATATATATATATATATATATATATTTAAATTTTTTCTCTAGGTACTCCATTGTTCACCAAAAGCTAAACAATTAGGAATGTAAGATTACCTGGTAATTGTAGATTCATTGCTGGTGGTAAAGGATTCATGTATAGTTGTCTTGTAAACATCTTGACTAGTGCTCTGATACACTTCTGACTCGTCCAGTTTCTCATTTCCAACCCTAGAGACCCTGATCAAGATCCAATGGGTCTAGCGTCCATCTTGGACTTACTCAGTCGTCACAGACCAAGGAAGCCAGCTGAGAATGTTTGTGCTTGCTGGTATTGCACAGTACGTCTTCATAAGGACAGATATTTGAACCAAAAAAAGCGCTTTTGATATTTCTATGACTGCACAGTTGTTGGTGAAAAGAGGAAACAGAGGGGGCTTAGGTAACATCCTTGGGGTGTACCAGTGTTGAGTTGCAGCGCAGAGTAGGTATTTATGCTCCTTACCACCGGTGGTCTGGCTGTTAAGTGTTAAAGGTAAACAGGATTTGATGTTAGCATGAGACGTATAAAGATGTACTTGTTGGATTGACAAGATGTTCTCGCTTGTTCCATGGCTGCTCTTATAATCTAGCATCTTATAAAGACAGGTGGCTTTTAAGCAATCAATGTTCAAGGACATATTTTCTTGTAGTTATACCAAACATTTCCCATTTCCACCTCTTGAACGCTCCTTGGTTTAGAAAAAGGTAATTTGAATTTCACCAAGACCGCTTTTAGGCGAAAGCGTGACCTTGCCTCTGAAAAGCATGTTTTTGAAAGAACTCAATTATACACAACCGCAGAGCAAAACTTGGGGGGAGGGGGGGAAAAAGATCAAATTTAAACTCAACAGGCATCAGACAAATGCCGAGTTATATCCAGTGGCTGTAAGGTGTGGAGAAAATCTCCAAATTAATTTCTCATGGAGGTGTCACAATTTTTTTAGCTCTTTGCTCTCACTGCTCTAATCGCTGCACACTCTCTGCCTCTTATCAGTCACCCACACAGACAGGCGGCTTCTTGGAGACATTTTTGACTCACACAAAAATAGTAGCACACACACGCACACACACGCACACACACACGTACATAGTCCTTTACGCCCATTTGTACTCCATGGCTTACACTCCGGGATTACGGAAAATCGCCTTTCACCAATGTGACGGCAAGTGAGCAGATTTTCCACCAATGCGTGAACACTCTCGCCCTTGCGCGCACAGACACACACGTACTCACGCACGCACACACCATCGTGCCACGGAGTGTCACAGGAGGTGCAAAATTGTCGCGCCCTGCTGGAGAAGTGGAGCCTCTTTCATCCCCTTTTTTTCGTGTCGGGTGTCTGATGGTTGGATTAAGCTGCAGGTGACTACCTTTATACGTGCGGGCCGTGTCGGCGTTGAGGTTGGGTTGGTTTGAATGTGGGTCTGTAACTCTATCAAGCCGGCTGTCCTGTAGCGGCGCCTCAGCCGTTAGCCGTGCAGCATGGGGGGAGATGAGTCTGTTGCTCTGCAAATTTGTCTGTTCCCAGTTCTTCCTGCCACACAACTCTGCGGTTTGTTGCGACGTGAAGGCGAGCAGCAGAGGGAGATTCTGAGCTTTAGGACGCCGGGCTCAGAAGAAGTGAGGCTTTAAATTCTGGACCTGAACCTGAAGACACACCAGCTCCCCCCATGTGAGAATGTAAATGGGATGCATGTGTAGTTCTCGAGTGAAGCTTCATAAACAGGTGGATCAGATGTAAAAGTATTCATACTTCTTTTACTTTTTCACATTTTGTCACTCTGCAGGCACTAACTTCTCTAAGAATCCACCTAATAAATAACATTTGCCACCTGTTTTTAATCTCATCTTTACAGACATTAAATGATGGATGCAGCGTGTCAAAAGAAAGGCCTGTTGGTCTCTGCTTTGATTCTGTAAGAATGGAGAAAGATCTCTGACACCCACAATAATAACAGGTTAATGTAGCTGGGCTGAGGTTGGATGTTACTGTGATGCTAATTACACCGATAGATCTAGCTTAAAAGCAACGTCCTATAATTTACTGCTGGGAAATCCTTAGCAATTATCCATATCATTCTCTGCCTGTAACTTACTCTTTTACACTTAGCGTTACACCACACACACACACACACACACGCACACACCCACACACACACTCTTGTGTTCCTTTTCTTCATAGAAACTAAGCATCACATGTTGCGGCGCAGCAGCTGTTTGGAGGAGCTTTGTTCCGCTGCAGGTGGAAGAAGGGAACCTGCGCCGTTGCAACGAAGAACCTCGAGCCGCGGCGCTTTTATGGCATTGATTTAACATTGAGCCAAAATGGAAGACGCTTCTGAGCTCTGACTGTCAAATAATTTGACATGACAGATGTAAGTGTGCTGGAAATGGAGAGGTATGTGGAAACAGCTCCGGTTCAGTGGATACAAAGGGAAATGGCAGAGGGACGACTTCTTCCTTGAGAAACCGACGAGCGTTGGGGGTGGGGGGGTGGAAAAAGGGAATGAAAGTTGGATACTCAGGTTGAAAGAAAGTAAAGAAGAAGAAGAAAAAAAGGGAAATGCAAAATAGAAAGTCTGTGGAGAGTAAATCTGAAGGGGTGAGGGAGGCCGACATTAGTTTCAGGCCATTTGTGGCATTCTCATCTCGTCGGCCTCTTGCAGCACCTACACTGGGACCAATGAGGCAAAACTGATGGAAAGCAGTCTGAATGTGAGCGAGAAAAGATCTTCCTTTCATTTAACCAGGCCTCACAAAGTGGGCTACCTCCCTGACCTGCAGTTAGGTAGAGGAAATGAACAAGGGGGGAAGAAAATAATTGAGCACATTGTATGCAGCTCCAATAAAACGTGACTCCACAAGCTCACGGAAAAGGCCGACAGTGTTTGCTGTTTGCTCAGTCAAAATGAAACCGTAATATACGTAATAAATAAGTTTTAAGTCGCACCCTTCAGTGTGCCTGTGTAGGATCTATTTTAATGCGTTAGTGGCAGCAGCTCATTATGGTAATTCCGGTGGTTAATTTGGTTTGTGCAGTGTGGAGTTGGCAAAATGATCACAGATTACTCGTTCTGTATAATCGCATCAAAACAAACTTAAACAAATGATTGCATTTCTCCACTGCCCAGGTTATTTTTATACGCCTTGATAAATCTTGACTGTTCACTTCAGACGCAGATTGAATCTGTGGCTTTTTAATTGTATTTTAACTCTGCAGAGCTGCTAAAATAAACATGATGTATCCATGTGCGCGGGATTACAGGTTTGCTCCACCGTGCGCTCGGCGTAATGTCTGTGCTGCTGTTTGCTCAGTACCCAAAATGATAACACTGTGGCTTATTTGCAATCTCATATCACTCAGAGTATTTCATTACTGCTCATAATGACTTTATAATGTGATTTTTGGATCCGCTTGCTTTGTCTAGACTTTTATTGCCTCCCATGTGCGCTCAAATACTTTGCGGCTGCTCTTTGTGTGTTCCTCGTATAAACATCTACATGTTCATTTATGTGTACGCAATTACTGAGTTAAAACGATGTTTTATGCCAATTGAACTTTTTCTTTTTACGTTAAAATTGAATAAAAAAGTCATATTTGTCCCAATAGTAAAGCTTCGAATACAAAACATTTTTATTGTTTTTTTTCTTCAGTTTTGTATTGTTTGGCTGTTAGCTCTTACTGTATGGACATTGTGAAAATCAAGCTAAATAATACTGGGCTTAATCAAGTTAATGCTTGCAAAAGGCTTTCGTATTTTTCCGAAGCGTCGGTTCAATTTTATGTAATTTAATTGCTGTCAAATCTTACAACAAGCTAACAACTGGTAAGTTAGTAGTTGTAGTAATAGAAGGTAATTTCTGCTGCTGTGTAAAACTTACTTGGAAGATCTGAAATGCTTTGTGTCACTGGACAGAGTTACATCTCAACAAACATTGATTTGGGAGTTCCTCAAGTCTAAATACTCCTTAAACTCTTTATCTAGGAAACAGTTTGGACAGGTTGTACTTGTACACCTAACCTGTGCAAACCTCACAACATTTACTTTTCACAACTCTTTTTTTTTTTTTTATCACAACAATTTTTCATCTCTAAATGCTGAAAAGTTTCCACTGCAGACATGAACACTCTTACCATCAGACTATGTGTAACAATATAGCTTTGGTGTTTTTTCTTTTTTCTTTATCTACAACTGGTTTGTCTTCAGAATAAAATACATTAAAAATAATTAGAAAAATTGAAAATTATAGATTTTCTAAATGTTGATATATTAAAACAGTTTCGGTAATTTCACCATTAAATAACTCCGCAAATGATAGCTGTGCATTACTTTTTTTTTAAATTTTTTTACTGTTGATAAATATTAGATTTCCAACTGCTGTTGCATATTAAATAGGAAAATATAAACACCTGCCTCCTCTGTACTGTCTATTGCTCATCATGCATCCGCGCTTCTGTTCTAACTTTTTCCCACCAGCAGTTATTACCAGATCGTTGCTGTTTCCATTTCTTAAAACAAACTAACATAGGCAGGGAGTTATGGCAGTCAATAACAGACACAAACTGTCCAGCATTGTGACTGCTGCGTGCTTCCAGCTATAGGTGATCCTGTAAGGCATTTTATCTATTATTACATCCATCTAAAAGTGAACTGACTTAGCATTAGATGCAGGCAGGCTGAGTGGCGGCAATAGCCAGAGAGAGCTGAAAATAAGTCAAGACATCCACGAGCCTGAGCCGGTCGCACCTTGCCGACAAGCACGCCTTAACTAATGTAGCGTTCTTTCTGTTTGCATGTTGCACAGGCAGAAAGAAGCATTTCTGATTCTTTGCACAGGAAAAGACATGGCATGTTACTTTGACCAAGAACGATTGCCCATCATGGATTTTTAGCTACATATGAGGTCAAATAGTGGTTCCCTGGTATAGAGTACAAGATTTCCCCCAGAAAACTTGCCAAGCTCGACGGTTGGGTGCTAGGGCAGTGGTTCATCCAGCGGCCCATTATGCTTTTGAGTTAAAAAATGTTTAAAGTTGGCAGAAAATGTGAAAATATCACTTGATAATAATGTGTTAATGAAAGATTGGAAGATTGATACCTGAACACCAACTATAAAGTCTTAAAAAATGCAAACATTTCAAAAAGACTCAAATAGAAATGCTTAGCCTGGTGGGGGCACAAGTAAAGCCTGGTGGCCCGCCAGGCTTACAATACGCTGGTGGAAACCCTGGAGTGTAACAAAATATTTTGCCATACATAGGCTGATCAGTGGCAGAGTTGAAATCAGACAGATGTCATTGATGTTAATCTGTAAATATTCAAAGTTATTGACCAGAAGTCAGCTAAATAATTAGCCTAAAACTACAAACCTTGCCATTGTTGCTGATTCTTGTCTAGATTTTTACAACCACAAGAAGTCTGTTTCTAAATCAGCCTACATCTAATTTTAATGTACAATGCAGTGACGTGCTGTCAGGGGAGGCAACCTGTCATAATGGAAAAATATAATGATAAAATAATTTATATTGCTATTTTCACCCTGTGTTTTGTACTAAAGTACCTATTTTTCATTTAACTTAACCAATTTTGATTATTTTTTTCTTCAAAATCGCTGAATTTATGCATTTTCCCATTCAAATGCTCGGAAGCAAAGCTGGCAGCAGCGAGCTGAGCCTCACCTGGGATTGATCAACCTCTCTAACTGCACTGGCTGCCATTCTATGAGAGCATGTTCCTCCTGTCTGTTCGTCGCCAATAAAATGGTTAAAAACATTTAATATATGAACTGATTTTCCATAATTTAGCTTATGTATATAATGTACAGTGTTTTCTGTCACCAACTATGTGTGTAACGTGTTTAGTGTGCAGAGAAGCGATCAGAAACGGCAGAGAACAGATTCGAGGTGAGGCAGGCAGTTCTCTGGCCTCATGGCAGGGGGCGCTCATGATCCCAGACATTGTGACTCCACAACTGCAGAATAAGAGACAATAACAGCGAGCTAGACATGGAGCTAGCCATACAGTAAAGTCAAGTTCAGCGATATATTTGTAGTTTTCTCCTCTTACCACAGCAATCACTTATTAATAATCACAAAATAAACATGAAGCCTAAAACCAAACTACTGCAACAGACTGAAATGTTCTGCTCCTTGTGTGGGAAATATTTCTGTGTTTTTTCAGGGGCATTGTTGTCAGTTGCTATGGGAACGAGTCTGTGTGTAGCCTGGCCAATGCAGAGAGCGAGAAAGACGTGGTTTTGAGATGCACTTTAACAGTTTTTCCCTTTGCTGTGGAGCACAGCACGAAAATAATAATACTTAAATTTCCAAGTTTGATTGAGTTAACGGAGTTATTCTACGGCGGCAGCGCAGCTATGGATGGCATGTAGAACATGAGTCTTTTTGCCCTCCAGCATTGTCCGTGTGCGCAAAATGTCCTTATGTAAACAATAACATGCAGAGGGTCTATATTTGTAAATCTGATTATGATTAAGTCGGTGCCTCACCAGCTTTGCACCTCACCACACGTCACTGGTACAATGTAAGAATAAATGTATTTTTTTTTGTCAAGTAAGAACAGAAAAACAGGCCAAATCAAAGCTTTAATTTGTGGTTTTTCTTATGGGTGGACTAGTGTTACTCAACCTTTCCTGTCCAGCCAAAACTTGTTTTACCAGTGGTAAAACAATCTTAACCATTTGCTTCAAATTGGTATTTCACATTTTCTTCTTTACTTATTGCATAAATTCTCCTCGTATTCTTTTGTCTTGCTTTGTTTTAGGACTTTTTTTTTTCTTTCTATAAAGTGTTTTGACCTTTTGAGTCGAATGACTGACATATGAACAAACTCGCCTTTCGTTGGCTGGAAATGATCATGTCGGTTTGAAGCTGAGGTCATTTTCTTGATTTATTTTCTCACTGTGATATTTAGCTGCATTTGTTTTTTTCTTTTAAAAAAAGTTTTTATGTGACATTTTGTCACCACAGAAAGTAGGTTTAACTCTCATCTCCAAGGAGCAAACTGAGTTTCTTGAAATGACGTCTCACTCTGAAATAGATGCTCCTCTGTCTATTTCCCCCCAGCCCTAACATAATCCTCAGAATGCCTCCCAAAATTAAATGTTTCTGGATTGTGAATCATCCAGAATAACAGCACAGTCTCCAGGAATAAAGTTGCCTTTAATCTTGTTCCACATACCTGACTTTGTGTTGGTGGGAAGTGCTCTGTAACCTTGTTTCTGCCAAAGATCTGCCAAAACTGTCGAGTTATTTCCGTTTATCCTGCATAGCTGCTCGGCGTAGACCTGATTAAAGTTTAGACGCTGAAGACTCACCATGACAGACATTACTGCTCCACTCTGGTCACAGTACACTGGCAGCTTTCACATTGTATTAGTACATCCAAGTTTGGCGAGTCGGACCGTGTAAACTCCAGTTTTACAAAATCCCACGTAGAAAAAAAAATTGTTTTTCATTTATTATTTATTTATGATGTCAGAGGAAATATTTGCTCATACTGTAAGAAACTTTTTCTTAGAAACCCAACAACTTGCTTCTGAACATTTTCATACTTTGCTGCTTGTTCTGTCACAATGAGGTTAGAAACTGAAAAATTTGGAGTCCAAATGATCATTGTATCCTAAAACTATGTCTGTTTATTTTTTTTTATTATTTAGAGGACTCTAATCTAGAGCTCAAAAAATATTTTAGAATGCTGTGATGTGAAATAGCATATCCAGATTTTGAGTGAATACACTTTGACCCATCAAATTAAGAAACAACATGGTGAGAACCGGTCTACCAACTTGAAGACGACTAAAATTTTGACTACAGCCTTCACATCATTCCACTGTCTAAAATAAAGTCAAGACCTGATAAGAAAGTCAATTGCTAAAATCCAAATGAGAGCCATTGTCCACAAATGGAGAAACTACACAAGGAGGAACCTTCCCTGAAGAGGCCGGTCTCTCCGAACCACATAAGGACATCAATAACTCATCAAACTTTGCTACAAAATAACCAGGAACAACCTCTAAATGTATTGCAGGTCTTATATCTTGTATTTCAGTGTTCATGATTCAGTAATTTGGACCAAAAAAATGGAAAAATTGGAAATTTCCAAACTGAAAACCATTGCTGGCCAATCCAGTAAGTCCACCTTTAAATGTCTAAAATGCTGAAACAAAATTAAGCGTCTGGTGCGGCCTAGTCAAAGACTTTCATCTAATTGAAATGTTACTGTGTATTGTGTGATCTCAAAAAGGCTATCCACGCTCAGTAAATAAAACCCTCCAATGTGGTTGAATTGAAACAATTGTGTTAATAGAGGTGGACCAAAGTTCCTCAACAGTGATCTGAAAGGCTGATTATTAGCTATTGCAAACATGGAGTTTTAGTTGTTGGTTCCAAGAGTGGCACAACCAGGGATTAGGCTTAGAGGGATTTTTTATAGTGCCAGATTGGTTTGGAAAGCAATTTTTTGTATTGATGTAATTTTGTATTTAGTCAATTATCTTGATATTGGCATTCATTTGATGTCTTGTAAACATTCAAGTGACTAAAAAATGAAAAACAGGAGAACTGTGTAAACTGTTGAGCAAGGAATGGCAAGTTGAGCAACAGTCTGTTCACTCTGTGTTCGCTCTGGCTGTTCACTTTAACTTTCAATAATCAACTTGTCATTACTCAATTTAAAACAAAATCTACAGCAGATGAAAAAGAAAACCACTGTATAATATCTACATGTCCATCTTAGTGTTACGAAGCCGTTTAATATGTGTTTGCGAGAAGTTCCAAAATCTGACAAACACGTCTATTGACGTATATCAAACATCCGTTTTCATACAAAAGTATGAGATTACTGTCTGTATTTTATTATAAAAGTATGCAGCACTTTCTTGGCTACTACCAATATACACTTCAGGAGTAAACAGCCGGATGGTTAGTTGATATCGGCCCGATATCCGATCCCAGAATGACATCAATGTCGGGTCTAAAACAGAAACTGGCCTGAATCTTTCCAATCGCAATCTGACATTGAACATCTTAACATAAAAAAATTGTGGTTGGGGATTCTTTGTTTACAAACAATAAAATAACTTTGTTTACTAGAGTGCAGAGGGCCTGTAAGAGAAATTTATGGAAATCTATCAGCGAACATTTTAAAATGAGATTTCTCTGTGTGAACACACACACTTGGGCCTGCTTCTCCGTGAGGACACGAGAGCTTGTGTGTTTGCGTCTCTGTTGCCTTCGCCCTCCTAGAAGCCGCGGCGCCGTTTCTCATTCAGAGCGCTCCCAGTCGGACAATTAGAAGGTGACAGTCCCATTAGAGCCCCGTTCAGTACTACAAAGGCTTTGTGGTGTTGTGAGTGACACGGAGCTCAGCCTCTCGCTAAATGACTGTCAGTCTGCCCCTCGTCCACTCTGACCTCCCTGGCAGCCTCCCTCCGAGCCGCTCCAGCTCCCCTCCGGACGCTCATTGGCAGCCTTGGCAGCTCCCTAAGCCAAGCATTGCCCTCCTTTCAAGCCAGGCCTTTAACTGATTGGTTGGACGGCGCTCGCCTTAGGCATGCCAGAAGGACTTTCAACTGGCCTCAGGGTGCGGCTGATTGGCCAGGCTGTCATCGCTGCACGTCTCCCACAGGAGCGTGTGGCAGTAGCTCCGGTTGAGGGATGCGATTTGACAACGGAGGTAGGCGGAGAGGAAAGGCGCGGTACCAGCAGAGTGCTCCTTGCTGCTCGCTCGACTCATATAAGTGTTGTCTTTTCATGCTCTGCTTTTCCCCCTATAGCCAGCCTTCCAACAGCCAGCCATGCCTGCAATGATAATTATCTCATGGGCTGTTTTCCTCTATTTACCTATTGTCCTTGTACTGGGAAGACGCTGGTAAAGTGGACCAATTTAGCAAGTTTAATCTCTCCAGGGGTCTGTGGACTGTTGAGGTGGATAAGACAAGAGCACGGCCATACTCTCCTTCCATTCCCGTTGCATTTAGGGAAAGCATCCTTCCTTGTAAGTGATAGGAGAATGGCTGTGTTTGCTCTATTCGTCTCCCTCTGCTGTGAATCAGGGTATTAATGCCATTGTTAATGCAGGGAGAGACTGCCAGTACATTTCAACGCATTTATTTTATTTTTTTGTGCTACATGCAAATCTCATCTAAATTGCCTGGCTAATGCCATAATTGGGTTTGTGAGTCACTTCTTAACTTCCATTAATATTTGTTCTCTCTCTAATTGCCTCCCCCCTATTCTTACATTTCACTCCTATGTGTGGCTAATGGTCTGTGGTCGAGCCAGTGACGATGGGCTGTTCGTGATTGTGCAAATGGGAGAGCATCCGATCTACTTTTTATTATGTAGAAAAATGTCTTAGATGTAGGTTTGGTTTCGATAAATGAAATGCAGAATGTGTCAGATTGTTTTGAATTTTTAGAGAGCGACTTCAGAAGCGTTTACAGTCATGAGCCGCCAAAGAAACTTTCTGGGTTTCTTTTTTTGTTTGTTTGTTTTAACAGCTCTAAAAATGTTTGATTCAAAGGTTATTTATTAGTGATACCAGAGGCACCCAGAATTCTCTGTGGTCTTTTTTTAATCTTTTTTTAAAACAGAGACATATTCATACATTAAAAGCCTCCTCTGTTTGACTCGTCTTTGTAGCTAAACGCATCACGTAAAGAGAAGTCGTCTGAAAAACTGGCAGAGCTGTGATTGAGGAGGGGCAGAGCAGCTTCTGTTCTGGTTATGGGAAAACTCAAGAGCTCCTGAACGGATTCATTGGAGTTTGGCTGCATAGTTCATGGTCGAGTCCCACGAGATGTTTCATCTGGGGTCCAGTGGGTGTAACGGGGTTCGCAGGTGGCTTTGAAAGACCATTCAGTCCTTATGCATCCAAAGCCAACAAGCACAAGATCAAGATTGGGAGGACCTGGAGGATAACTGTATTTTACAGGTGGATGTTTATGTTAATGCCCAAAAATGGAGACATTGTCTATTACTTTTAAATCCGCCTTTCAATGGCTCATGTCTTTGCATTACTGAATGTTGCTACATGTGGCTGTTTTTCCTGATGTGTCATTTCCTTCCTCTGTCTGTCTGTCTGTCTAGTTTATTATTACTTTTAGAAATTGTGGAGTACTCATTACTTTACACCAATATTTAGCTTTATACATTTTAGATTATTATCCAGAGAAACTCCTTTTAGCTTATAAATTATGGAGAACTTATAGTCATCTAGCAACCCAGAACAAGAGCATTTAGTTTACATACTTCACTCAACCCAGAGCAGGAATTAGATCAAACTTAGAACCCAGAGTAACTCCTAGAAAAACTACTCGTTACCTTAGATCAAGGTAACGAGTAGACACTCAGAGGGGGAAAAAAATCTTAAAATAAAGAAAGGAAAAAAAAAAATCCCCGCTCCGTGTCCACAAGTTTCAGATGTTAAATATCGGTGACGGCAGGATTATCTCAGTTTGACGCGAGTGGACATAAGGCGGAATCGAGCTGCATAATGCTGATTTTAATGTTTGTCTTGTCTCTGCCTTTTCTGGCGTTTGCCCTTCCAAACGCCAAGACCTAGAGAAACTCCTGTTAGTTTACAAATCTAGAACAAACTTGGAAAAGTACCATCTAGTTTTATCAGAACAAGAATCTATAGAAACCCTAATAAGTAGTCTATAGTTTATAAACTAGTAGGGTTTTCTCTAGATTCTTGTTCTGATAAAACTAGATGGTACTTTTCCAAGTTTGTTCTAGATTTGTATTCTTATACTTCTTCGTTTTCTTTTTTTTGTGCTCTTTCCTTTGGTTTGTTGTTTCGTTGTATTTCCTTCTAATTCATATGAAGCTCTTTGAATTGCCTTGTTGCTGAAAATGGGCTACAGAAATAAAATTACCTTACTTTACCTTAGCAGGTCCAATTCATAAAGAAAAACATTATCCCCCCTTAATTCAGTTGTCTGGGTTAGACTTTAACTTTTGTTAAAGTCCCCACTCTTTACTGTTTCTTTCCTGGGGGGCGGGAGACAGGAGACAACGTGAGCGAACGGCACATTCGCAGACCCAAAAGGCGGCGAGATCGCAAAATGTAAAAGAGGGAGTAAAATACGAACAAAGCAGAAGCCCAGAAGTGTGCGGCACTCAGTTCATTTCCCATTCAGTTTCCGATCCATAACAGAGCAGGCTGCGCTTCTTTATGAGCATGAAGGATAACTGTGTGCGACGGTGGCTGTCACTGGCTCTCACTTGAGAGATATTAAACCTAAGCTCTCCACAGCTTCCCTCTCGCAGGCCGCCTTATAGTGTGTGACTATTTTTAAAATTGTCATTCCCTTCTTATGACACTGCTAAACTGACAGCTTTTACCTCCACATATAACCACACTCTTGTGTCAAAGATTGTTGTTGTATTTTCCTGTTTTGTTTTGTTTTATTTTTTTGCTTTGTTTTGTTTTTTTTGGGAGGGGACGGGGGAGAAAGGAGAAAGTTTGGAGACTTATAGAAAAAAAAACTTGAGGTCCCACATTTTCCCTAATTGGAAATTTTTGCTGCCATTTTGTCAGCCCATCTCTTGTAATTCTTTCATCCTCCGGGTTTCTTATTTTCCTCCCGTGTCATTTTCTTTTCTCGGGATGTTTGTGTGGATGGCCTATCAAACTATTTGAATTCCCCTCTCCCCATCAAAAGCGGGGCACCATCGGCTTTGAAGAGTGACAAGCGCGCAGCGGGAGGGATCAAAGCGATGCAAAACTGGAAATTTAAGAGGAAGTTAAAAAGCATGTAGTTTTGCCATTTCCCTCATGTTCAACAAAGAGAAAACAGACACTGCGGAACAGCGGGGAGAGATGAGACATTATCAAACAGCGATTTTCAAGGATGCCTGCATAGTTCACGGAGGCGCCGATGCTTTTGATAATGCTGTTTAACATAGCAATGCACCCATTTGCAGTAAGTCATGTTAGCAGCTATTCCGGCAGCCCCACGACTGCAAAGGTTCCTTGTGAAATTGGAATATTTCAACCCAGCGGTGACTCTGAAGTCAGTCAGGTTGGCACAGGAAAATCAGTTAGCATTTTATTTCTTTAAAGGGTTTCACTAAGGGGCCTCAACGTGCTACTTGGGTATATTTAAAACATCCTGAGAGTGTTTTTAAATTCAATAAACTGGTAGATTTTTCCCCCAAGGGGCAGCGTTATGTATTTTCCAGGCACATAATCCCATTTCATAACATAATCAAGTTACTATGTCACCATCAGCTGTTATAAAAAATGCTGTCTGTCGAATTTAGCTTCAAAGAAATTTGGCTTTGAATTTTGAAGCCTTCAAATTGCGATTTGATTTCAAGGCAATTTGATGCTTCTCTTTAAGAAGCTCCTGTTCTTTCTGACAGTCCGGCTTCAGCGTGCCATCACAGTGATGCGTCTCGACATGCCCTTAACAAATAGTGTTAGGAGTATTGGAGTTAGAAGTAGTTCCAGCAGGTGGTTGCTAATTGTTGCTGCCACTAGTCTGAAGGAGCTGAGTGGGGAAGGTGTGCACTTTGAGGTGGAAGCTCAAGCATTTGCGATAATTAGCATCTTTAACAGCGACATGGAGGAATTGTGGCCTACTCATGTTTGCAGAACTGTTCTAATTCAGTCACATTGGAGGGTTTCCAGCATGAACAGCCTTTTTAAGGTCGTGCTACAGTATCTGGATTCAGGTCAGAACTTTGGCTAGGCCTCTCAAAGTCGTAACTTTTCTTTTCTTAAGTGATTCAGAGGTGGACTTGTTGGTGTTTTGGATTATTGTCCTGCTGCAGAACCCAAGTGTTTTAACGCTCACAAACAGAAGGTCAGAGATTCTTTTTTGGGATGTTTTGGTTGACAGAATTGCAAACTTTCCACTTAAATCTCTTTTATTTGCTTGTGGACACAACAGATGTTTTATGTGACGTTGTGGACATTAGCTGTGCAGGTAGCGTAAGTGGCTTTTAATGGAGCAGTGTGATTGTTCTGAAATCTACAGAATGCTTTTTATATTCAGGACACATTAATTTGGGGCAATTTTGTGCTTAATTGTCCAGTTATGTAATCTTTTTCTAAAATGTAATTAGAAGCAAAAACATGCCCTCCTTTGGAAAAATAACTCATTATGTGATAATGAATTCGGGGGGATATTTTGCGGTACTGTTTGGCCATTGGTGATTAAAAAGAAAATGGCTGTCCAGCTTCCAAAACATCTACATTGGTCTGTTTTTTGTTTTTGTTGCGCTACGATTGGAATATTTCACGTAAACCTTAAGAGAATTCAAATTTTGATTCCACTAACAACTAATGATTACACTGTTGCACCCAATTTGCTCGTATGTGAAGCATTATTTCAGAGTTTAAAAGCAGTGCACTCTTATCAGTGTGTAAGTCATGCAGTCGGTGTTGGTTTCTGTTAAAGGCATGGAGATGCTTGGCAGATGCAGTCCCAATTATGTTAGACAGCGCAGTCATTGCATATCAGGGCCCGGAGTGGTTGGCATCACAGAATGCACCTGGGCGTGAAAAACGGCGTCATTCTGTCTCCACTGCGTTTACCTCCTCAGCCCTAACGGCCCTTAAAACGTCCATCTTCATGCTTCATAACAAACTGTAACAAACACTGTTCCGTAGGTGTTTTAATATCTGACTTGTGGTGCCAACAGTGACATTTACTCCCACCAGGAAGTATAAATAGATGACATTATGCTGGTTTTCACTCAGCTTTCTCTGTCATGGAGTTTTAATGTCAGAACCCACAATGTGTTAGGCAGGCAATATCAGCGTTGGAAAAAGATGAGACAGAATTAATTAAGTTGGAGAAGCGCAAGCAGGCTATGGAAAAAACATTTAGACAGACTATTGAAATAGTCTCATGAAATTACCAAATGCGGCTATGTGAATTTGAAAAAGCATTGTGAGATGCCTTACTGAGCCACCACAATGGAGAAAAAACATACAAGCTTAACCTTTGCCTTAAATCTACAGTAAACTGTCTCTTTTTTAATTTGATTAAACTCCCCCTAAAATCTGTACCTTGTTCTAGAAGTTGGTGACCCCACTCTAATAAATCTATTTGCCTGGATTTATTAGAGTTAAATGAATATTAAAATTTTAATAACTCTCTATTGTCTCTTCAGTCTGGTTTTAGGAATGGCACTGATCGCTTTCTGGTTGCATTTCCTGTTGACTTGCCACCTTAGATTATGACTTCTTATACCTCAGTCTTCACAATTTAGGCCTTTTAGACCAAATCATCAGCTGATTTTAAAATGTTTCGGGTTTTAAATAGTGTCGTCGACTCTGCCATCTTTCTTCCTGCTTCCTGATCGTCATTACTGGTGTTCCTCAAGGCTCTGCATTAGGCCCAACAAGGTTTTACGACTACACACAACAAACTGTTGACAGAGATGTTTATAGTCATGAAGATTCAGTTGCCTCTGGTGTTATTTATTTATTTGTTTCACTTCAAACTGGTACTAGATCTTAAAAAGCAGAGGTTAAGTTGGGTTTTAAACAAAACAAAACAAAAACAAATTCTCTGTCACATTGTCCCAACTACGTACCCCATCAAAATTACACCAATTATGAATATCTCAGAGTTTTAATTGAGTTATCACATGATGTATCCCTCTTACACCATGTTTCTGATTAGCTGGCCATCATTGTCCACACTTAGACTGATACACTAGTATATATTGGGATACTACCACTTTATTTTCCTTCCTTACAGACGTTTGTTACATTTGGTTTCCTTTAGTACAAACAGAACTTATTTTCTTTAAATGCTGCTTTTACATGATATATACAACAACAAAACATGAGATTGTGCTGGTTAACTCATGGTTAGGATTTAAAACATATTTTAATAAGAATGTACAACTGTCAGCTGGAGACTGCAGCTCCAAGGCGGTTCTTTGGGGAAACAGGCGGAGAATGAAGGAGCTTTGCCCAATGCAAACGTTTAGGCATTCCTGAATAGTTGCCACGGGAGATTCAAAGATTTCTGAAACATGCATGAATTGAATCAGCTACAGTACATTTTTGACGAGGGCACAACACTACAACATGCTTTAAGGTTCCAAAAAAGTCAATTTTACCTAACGCCCCTCCTTCAGAAAGATTCAGACGTTAACAACGAGATGTTTTGTTCTCTTGTAATACTGCAGGTGAGACTCTCCTAAGCCTGCCTAACCACAGGGAATGTTTGATTTGCCCTAAAGGGAAATAGACATTACCGACTCCATCAAGACCAATAAAATAAAGAGAGAGATGGGGGGAATATAGGCCTGAACGACCCCGCGCTGATGAGACATAAAAGAGGCCATCAAGAAGTGCAAGGCACAGATTCCTATTATGGAGTAACATTAACTCATAGCACACTGTAACCCTTAATGGTCCCAGCGGTTCCTACTGTATACCGTCCCCTTTATGACATGGAGGTTGAAGGATAGTCATTTCATCCAAGCAAAGAAAATATGATGTCGCGCTTCACACGAGCAAGTTTACGCTTGTCTAGATGCAGTCCAGTTCTTCTGCTTGAAGTGACTCGCGGGCCAAGCGGCTGAATCACAGTCAGATAGGCAACAAATTGGCTCTTCTATATGGAGGCATCAAACTACTCATGCTGATAGGGTGATCATGCAGTGCTGGATCAATTAAAAGAGATTTGGGCAGAAGGAAGCTCCATGCCATCCTAATTAGGCAACCAGCAGCTTTGGTCAATAAATGGAAATGTAGTCATTTCCATTCCTTCCTCTGTCTTGTTTTATTTTATTTTTTTATTTTTTTTGCTGTCTACGTGCCTGATGTCTGAAGATTTTACAGAATTTATATTCTTCTTGTGATTTTCCTCATTGCGTCTGCTGTCTGGATCTCCCCTGTCTGCGTGCCTCTCCACGTCTCAACTCACACAGATAGCTTGTCCCAAAGGATCCCATCAGTTGTCAGTAATCAAGGAAGTAACTCTCAAAGAACTACAAGCGGGCCACTTAGCTGATGTCTGGTCTGGTTTGATCTGACCGAGTCAGACGGCGAATAAAGTTCTTCGCGTCCAGCTTTCCTCGACTATTTTTAGTCTAATTAGTCGTCATTCCATCTGCGTGGAGCTACTAAAGAGACCCGGCGTGTTTTACCGCGTGGACGGGGAGGGAGAGAGGAAGTGAGAGGAAGGCAGAAAATCCCGGCTTTCCTCATTAGCATTCCATTCAAATGGCTCAATAGAGCAGTTGTCACTCACGGGATTCCCGGGCCTCCAGGAAGCTGTGCTTGTGTTCAATTTATTCACATAAAGGCTCTTCATTAAGAGACAGTAGTGAGTGTGACATGTGGTCTCGGGAGGTCTTCATGTGGAAAAATCCGCAGCAGAGGTCGTCGTCTCGTGGGAGGTTTACGCCGACGTGCCAACTGTTCGGTCGGCTTTGAAGGTTCGCTGAAGAGACGAGGAGGATGCCAGTTCTGTGGAGGGACTGCACACCACGATTATTATGCTGGCTGATTCATTTCAAAATATTTGTCCAATTAGTCAACAGTTATTTGGATTAATTTCCGTTTTTCTGTGAGTAAACGTTCTGTCCTCGGGTAACGCTGCGTGTTTTAGCGCGCCATCGTAAGTCAGCACACCAGCATGTTGCACGAATTAATGTGCTAAATTCAAATAACGGCGCATGAAATGTGAAAAAACTTGGTCTTATTTTGATCAGCTCTAATTATAAACTTGAAATTAATTATTATTGCTCTTCATTAAACACTTCAACAGCATGTTGTGTGATTTCTGAATAATTAGTTGTTTTTGAGAAAAGAAAGCATTGCTTTATTTGTTTGTAGACCTCTTTTAATTTAATGCACACTCTTATGTCAAGTGTGTCACGAACCACAAATTGAACTTTAAAGATTTTTCTTTATTTTTTATGGTTTTAAGGTAATTTTATTTACATAGCACATTTTCAGCAAAAAGGCTGTTTAAAGTAATTTACATGAATTAGAAGGAAACACGAACAAAACCAAACCAAAAGTAAGACAAAAAGGTAAAAGTATGAAACTACATGTTGGTTCCCAGATTTGATAAGAATAAGTAATTTATAAACTAGTACCGGGTTCTCTGGATTCTTGTCCTGATAAAACTAGATGTCGGTTCTCCATGTTTGGTTAGATTAGTGAAGCATAAAACTAAATGATTAAATGTTGGTTTTTATGTGACTAATTAACCCCTAAATATTTACGGTTTTAGGTCGGCTCTGATGGAAGGTAGGCTAGATCTTTACCTCTACCAAATGATGTGATGCGCAGTTCCTATTTAGTTTTTCCCTTTACCTGCTTAGAGTTAGCGTACAGTTCTTTACACTCTAGAACCATGGAAGGAGAACTTTGTTTCACCCTGTGAGTCGGCGTCCAACTTTCCGACAGACGCTGGAGACGATGCCATCCCCACAACTTCCTGTAGCTTTTTATGGTTCCTAAAAAGCAATGATCACATGTGTTTTTAAGTTGACATGACCATTTATTCTGACTTGTAGTTTCACGCAGTGAGTCTGGTAAGGAACGTCAACATGCTCCAGGCTTTCCATCTATGCAATTTCACGATGAAAGCAGCTTGCAAGATGCTAAGAAGATTCCCGTCAAATGTGTTTAGTAGTGTTCATCTGCTGTTGATGTGAATGTGCATTCCTATACAATCAGAAGGAGCCTGTACAAGTTTACCTTTCTTTCTGCTTCCACTGTCACAAATCTTTTGTAGCTTTTTGCCAATATCCTCCAATTTTGAAGATTGCCTCACTTTGTTGTTGTTTTTTTTTTTTCTGGTTTTCAGCAACTCCTCTGCAAGTTTGCGTCATTTCACAGACGTGGCAGAGTAATTCTCACGCTCGTCTTTTTGCTCCCCCTTACTTCCCTGTTATTCGAGCTGATGACACTAAAGATGGGGGTGGGGGGCAAACAGAACAATCACATCGGGGTTATTATTTATTCCATAATTACATTCTGGTTTGATTGACAGAAAGTGAACGATAAATACAATTAAGCCCTCCGATGTCGTGACGGAGCGGTCGACGGGGGTTACGCAATCCCCGTGCATTACCTGCAGAGCCCACAAATGGACCACGTGTGAAGTGAGCTCGGGGGGAAACGAAAATTGCGGCAGTGAAAGCGGCTGCGGAGTGTCTCTCTCTGGGTGTGGGGGAGCCACATTGGAAATTAAGAGAGTGGCGGGGGTTGGAGAGAGTATCATGTTCAAACAGTGAGATGTTTTATGCAGCAGCCTCTGTCACCGCTGAACGGATGAAGTAATTTCATTTTCATGGATGATCTGCGGCGCCACAGACCAGCAAAATTGCATAGGAGGGGAAGAGAAAGATAGCGCTGGAGGGCAAAAAAAAAAAAAAAAAAAGCAGTCAAACATACCTTTTTTTTTTCTCTTCATTGGATTCTTTGATTATTTCCTCGTAGTAGTAACCATAGTGATGATTTACAGCTGGCAGAAAATAAAACTGCTGGGTGGAGTGGTCAAACAAGAGGGATGTTGAACAAATATGTGTCCATATATTTTCAGGAGGAAACGGGAACATCAACACCTGAATTTAGAGCTGGACTTTGACTAGGCTTTTCTAAGACATTAAAATGCTTTCATGTTAACCCATCCATTGGGTTAACTTCAAACCCAATGGATGAGGTTCCATCCATTGGGTTTGGAGCTTGAAGACAAGCGTCACCACAGAATGATTCTTCTACCGCCGTGTTGTGTCAAAAAGGTTCATAGGACACTTTTGGAAGGTTACCATTTGTTTAATAAAGCAGCTGTGCTATAATGAAATCTAACTTGAGCCAAACTGGCTGTTTTCCAGCTCAACTCAAGTATGAAATTAACTTATACATTTTTAAATGGGTGTCAGTCGTCCCATTTGCTTCCAGAAAGAAGAAAGTAAGTAAATCTTCATTGCTAAATGTGAAGTTCTGTCTTTTGTTCCTCTGACTTAAATTCTATGCATTAGCGTTGAGTAAAATTTCGGCTTCTGCTGTCATATTGTCTTCCTTCCCCTTCAAACAAATGAGCCCATTCACTTTCAAGCTTCTATTCTTTTATCGGGAATGCAATAAAGAAGCTGTAAGGGCCAGCGGTCTTTGTAAACCAACTTACAAACGACTCCATTTTCCCCCCCCGACTTTTCCAAAGTGATGCCAGGTTAATGTCGCCGTACTGTTGGGTGAAAAGGCAGAATCCTTGAAAATCTCACCAAAAATCTATAAAAATCAGGAAGAAATGCTGTAGGCCCATCCCACTAGTTCTTCTTCCAAGTCTGCAAGACAGCACAAAAAAAAAAAATTTTAATTGACAGATCAACATTAATAATGAAACCTCCTTAAAGCAAAATGTGTCTCATTTAAACATCACATTTAGGATGAGTTTGAAAACTCGTTGGGGCTGTTATAGGCGGAGCTGGCATTCTGAGTTATTGGGTTTCCAGGAGTCGGTGAACAATAAGCATGCGAGTATAATCCAGGAAGGTCACTGAGGTTCAGTCTGCCCTGAATGTGGCCCAACAACGGCCTGGCTGCGGACCTGTTTCCATCCACAGACACTGCTCAATCTTTTATTCTCACCTTTAGGTTATAAGATTAAAGTGTTGACATTTAGGAAAGATTGCGGCGCAAATATAATCACAATGCATCTTTCAAAATGCCCACATACTCCTGGTTTTCATTCAAACTGTGGCTTTATGTTGGCATTTGTTTGTTGTTTTTGACAGTTTTACCTTACAAAAGTATTAAATAAGCATTTTCACCTTCTTTCATGTCATAGCCACAACCTTCAAGGTTTTTCCTCTGAATTTTATTGGATCTTCTACAATGGCTCTTTATATCGCTGGCTAAGATGATAAATAATAATTTTTAAAAAACTAACGTTTTTAAGTATGGATACAGTATTTAGTTGGGATTTGAGTTTTGTCAATTTCTGTGTACTTTAGTTCCTTTTCTTTTATTAGATCAGTCATGTCTCTGCTTTTCTTTAGTTAAGGCCTTTCTTAGTCAGTCTAGTTTATAATATTTACTTTTTGTGTCTGGTTATTTTTAGTTACTCGAGTTTAATTATGTTTAAACTGCTTGTGTTCTCTCTCTCTCTCTGTCTCTCTCTCTCTCTCTCTCTCTCTCTCTCTCTCTCTCTCTGTCTCTCTCTCTCTCTCTCTCTCTCTCTCTGTCTCTCTCTCTCTCTCTCTCTCTGTCTCTCTCTCGCTCTCTCTCTCGCTCTCTCTCTCTCCTCACACCTGCGATCGGTTTTCTCATCAGCCCAGGCCCTCTGTTCAGCATTCTACCTCCACTCCGCTCCCCTCGTGTTTCTGCATGTTTTTGCTTTCTTGGATTATGTTTTGCATTTTGCTCCGGCTCTCTGTGGAAATTTTGTAAGTTTGTTGTTCATCATTAGAAACCTTTCTCATCTACTTCACTTTTCTGCTATTCTGTATTTGGGTCCTCCATCAACAACCATCTAAACATGACAAACACATGATCTT
Source organism: Alfaro cultratus (assembly GCA_903066825.1). Lineage (NCBI taxonomy): Eukaryota > Metazoa > Chordata > Actinopteri > Cyprinodontiformes > Poeciliidae > Alfaro > Alfaro cultratus. The sequence goes on along the minus strand of CAEFZX010005593.1, from coordinate 18,207 downwards.
TTCTTGTCTTTATGTTGGATCATCCTATAGAAGACGATGTATTCACGTCTTTATTGTAAACGTCGTATGTTGGATTTTATTTCATTTTCCTAAGTATAGAAATAACATGTTGACACATTTATAAATGACAAATCAAGTTACAGTGAAAGTTTTCTTTGTCAAAGGGTCATGTAATGTCCGGCTCTAAACGAGGTTTTTTTGGCTGCACTGAGGGTAAAAAGAGATTTTGGACTGTGAAGGCTGCAGATCCCTGGAGTAGACCAACAGATAACTGGTTTCTACTGTTTATTTTTTATTTTATTTTTTTACAAATATTGACCGTAACAGCCTGGTAAATTTTAAATGACCTTGTAAATTTTCTGACACACGTTTGCACACAGGCTCAAAACTGAAACTCTGATTTCAGCTGACCATGGCGACACTCTTTTCTATTTGTCAGTATATTTCAAACATCTTCCTAGAGTTTACTTCTACTTTACGATTATGCCTCACTTTATGTTGGCCTTTTATACAGAATGTCAAACACATTGACTTTTTTTCTTTTAAACCATAGTGAAACAGACTGTGAAAAAGATCAAGGGATAAGACTTTTGCTGCAAAGCCCCGCATGTCAAAAATCTCTTGCCTGAGTGTTTTCTCTTTTTGTTTTCACTTTTGTTTTTAATCGCAAAGTGCAGGAAAAGTCTGAAAAGCGAGGGGGACTAAAGAACAGATTTTCCTCTCTGCTGAACTTGTTCTGTCTGAATCTCCCTGCAGATCCGCTCGGATCAGGATAAGGACGTCGGCATCCGCTACAGCATCACGGGCGCTGGCGCCGATCAGCCTCCGAGCGGAATCTACAACATAGACCCCATCAGCGGCAACATGTTCGTCACCCAGCCCCTGGACCGCGAGGAGAGAGCCTCCTTTCACGTAAGGAACAACCATCTTGTCCACTTCTGTTACCACTCCATCCCCAATTACGTCTGCCTCGTTATTTCCTGCCTCGGCTTTCTGCCGTCTCCTCCTCTTCCTTTTATCCCGAAGCCGCTGTTTGGGGGGGTTAGGGGAATGCAGAGGGGTTGGGGACGGACGACTCTTCTGTGCCTTCAAATCAGCTTCTCCAAACTTTAATGATCTTGAAGCCGACGATGAAAAAGGAAGAATGCCATGACAAAGCACACACTGACTCTCAAGCCGCCGTTTTCTCTGTAGATTGAGCAGCGAGGGACGGGCGGGGAATTGAGACAAACGGAGACGGCGAAGGTGGCGTGAAGGAAAGCTGTTTTTGTTCCTACCATGAGCACTAATGAGCAGATGCAGCTTCAGATGGGTGTTTGTGCGTGTGTGTGTGTGTGTATGGCCTGCAGATTGATAAATGTTTGTTTACGCCTTTCAGGAAGCCCAGGTCTTCTCCCTTGACTGACCGTGTTCCTCCTGCTTTTCTTTTGTGCATTGCAGGGTCTCTCATTACCTAATGCACCCAGAGCAGGCACGCTGATCAATGGGGCACCATGACAGCTGCACAGGCAGCTTCCATGTGGCCTATAGGATTTACAACACACAGAGGAAGCTGCAGGGTTAAAATCCTGACAGTCTTTACTCTCTCTCTCTCTCTCTCTCTCTTTCTCTCTCAAACAGCTTTTGTAGATGTTGGAATTAAATAATCAGACCACTCGAGACATGTGTTAGGGCTCACCCATCGTTGTTCGCATTAGAGGTTACAGTTTATATCAGCCCCTGGCCAACACCTGCGCTTGAGGTGAGCGCCGGTGTGGGGTCTTGGCTGTCGACGTGATAGATGGCTGTGCTGCTGATGGAGCCAAGTCCAAGGCGTGTCTCTCTGTTTGGGGGCGGGGCTGAACGGAGGAAGCTCTTCTCTGCAGCGTGTTGACCCTGGAAACTGACACTGTAGCTCACAGAGGATGAAAGCATTTTGAGTAGTCGAAATGATTGGAAAAGCGATATATTTAAAAGAAAATGAAAAATATCCCAAACGATGAATCTGTTTTTCATCTAAGAGAGGGAAGAGGATGGGACTCATCACTTTGGAGACACAGGAAACAAACGGGAATGAGTGGAGGTGAGGAAGAAGGTCCTCGAAATAAAACTTGTTGCCCTACAAGCAAAAAACCAAGCAAGCACATCATCTTAAACGCACCATGAAGAACACAGTTAAGCATGGTGGTAGTAGTATGATGGTGATGGGCTTTCTCTCCTTGGAAGGAACAGCGAAGTAGTTGACCAGGTGACCAAAAAAAACTCACCACAAACCACGAATCGTTTAACATTTCTGTTCCACTTAGTGTTGGTCTATTACATAAAAGTCTTTCTCCAGGCTGCGGTTCCAACTTGACGACATGCCGAAACCTTAAAAACACATGAATACTTTTTTGCACTCATTGCAGTCATTTGCTTTGTTCTGGACTCTGCGTGTTTGCTCTCTGAGTATTCCTGCTTCTACGCAAATTGGGCAAATTGGGATCAATAAAGCAGGCGGGTTTGTCTGTCGGTCCCCCGGAAAAGTGCAGCAGCTCCGAAAACACTTTGTTTGACTCAGCCCAGAGTGAAAACAGCATGTTTGGCACTTCAGCTCGAATGCACCTCCCATTTAAACTGCAGGGTCCCATGGTGCTTTTGTTGTGATTTTTGATTTTTGTGTGTGTGTGTGTGTGTGTGTGTGTGTGTGTGTGTGTGTGTGTGTGTGTGTGTGTGTGTGTGAGTTAGTGAGAGAGCGAGATAGAATGTAGCCAGTGTTTGGCTCAGGGGAAATTTGGTCCATGGCTTACTTTCTTCCAAACTTGACAGGAAGTTTCCCAGTGCCGGTGATGCGCTCGCAGGCCAAACTTTGCTTGTTAGTTTTTGTTCTTTTTTTTTTTTGGTTCAAGGGGAAAAGAGAGACGCGGCTGCTGTTTTTGACAGACTCGCACCAGAGGGAGGGGATCTGCTATACGTAACCGGAGTCGCAGATTTAGCCAACAGCTTCAACTGTTGAGCAAAGAGGAATTTTTGTTGACTTTGAATAAAGGTAAATTAACATGAATACGCAACAAATGGAAGAAATGTTATTAATTATGAGGTGTAAACTTTTACCGAGGGACACGGAGCTACCGTCTGCTTTGACAGGCTTGCGACGTCATTGAATCACCGCGTGTAATTTGGTGTAGTTGAGGCTTTTCTAACAGGTGTTTATCATGTTTATCAGCGTTTTTAGTTTAAAGACACAAAACAGAACTGATTCATGCTGATTCACAGACATCATATCTGGGGGAAAAAAAAACATTCAAGGAACAGTTTACATAAAAAAATGGCAATCAAATGAAAACGGTAACGTTGCAGAACCGAGGCATGACGTCAATAGACTGTTTTTGTTGGTAATGAGCCAATGAACATAATGGCTTCATGTTTACTCATCACAACTGGGATAAAATACCAGAGAGCGTAAAAAAGTATCAATCTTTTAAATCGTTTTCTACTAACTTAAAATGATGGCTCTTAGATTATCAAATATGTGGGCATATTTGATTCATATTGATCGTGATTCTTATCTTCATTGGGTTTGAATATTCATAGACGTCTGGTCAATAAAGTCACCTTTATGTCTTTATGCAAGGGAGCTGTAAGGAGGCGATGTTGCGTCATCATGGTGGGCCGGTTGTTTCTCTGCCAACTACAAGATGGTCTGTTTTTTTCCCCACTGCATAAAAGTTACAAAGCCAACACTGAAATGAGAAGGAAGCGAATTACTAATTACAGAAATAATTAATATTCATGGAATTAAAGACAGACACTGAATATCAAATAATCAATGGGGAAATACATTTATATTCATAGAAATAACTGAAAATGAATACATTTGAATAAAGATGTCATGTCCCAGGAGACATGAATGATTTTTGATTTTCAACAGCCCAATTGTATTCCGTCTCAGTCCTTCATGGCTGGATGTTCAGCCATTGACATCCACACAGTGTGTGAGAAAACACACACTGTGTCTCACACCCACTTAACATAAGACAGCTAATTACAAAAATAATCATCAATAAACGATCAGCTCCTTCATGTAAAGCCACAGAATAAACTCTGTCCAGAATATGGCCTTTTTTCCCCCCTAAACTTCTCAGTATGGAACAAGTATTAATTTATTTAAAGCTAATGATTCCTTTTTTATATTATATAATAAATCTGACATTTTGTTCAACTTAAAATCCTTTTTTCTTTGTCTTTTTGTTTATTGTATTGCCTATTGATCTTTTTTGTATCTTCCGCTGGGACTGTAGATGGAAATTAGCTGGAAGCAAGTGATAATCTGATGCAATACCTATATTTTCTATATAATCAATATTTTCTGTAAATGATCCTAGTTAGGTGAATAAATCAACCAAAACAAAACCAAGTGCAGTTTTTTTCTGTCCTTACATTAATTGCTTGTATTCATTTTAAAGACATATCATGGGATGACACAATATGTTTTCTAACCATTTTCATTTAAATTGATTTCAAGGTTATGATGTTCAGGAGCACAACTACAGACCAAATCACTCCAAAGTCTTTGTAGGCTATAGTATGACTGTACGCATAACATGACACATTAGCATATTGTTGCATATGTAACGGTATACGTCGCCGTATTCGCGGAGCTCAACCTCACAGGAATAAATCCCGGGAGACAAAGAGCAGCACTCACAGAGATGAAAACACAAAGATGGATGCAAAGCAGGGAGATGCTAAAGAAAAAGCAGGAGGAGAGTGGACAAAACACACACGAAAACACAGAAACGCCTCATCTCACACTTTCAGACGCAGACGCCGCGGCAGCCACGCATTCCCACCATGCAGCGCTCACAGCTGAGAAAACAGATTGGCTTTGTTTGTTTGTTGGGTCTCCTCTCCCTGTTTGTTTGCTGTGCTTCAGCCAATGGAAAACTAGCATCTTGAGGATCATTAAGGGGCTAAAGAGGGCCGGTTCCATCTTCCAGAGCGCGCGTTTCGCCGGCATCCGTGTTGATATGCTTAAACACGTGTCTGAAGGGGCGTTCGGATGTTTTGGGAGGAGTTGCAAACATCCGTGACAGGCGGCCACAAAAAAAGAAAAAAAAAAAGATGATTAGTGTCGCTTTGGAGAGAGCAGGTGCCTCTCAATCTTTCATGTTGTCCCACAATTCATGCCGGTTTCCTGTAAATACGCTGACAGGCGCCTCCTCCTCGACTGCGTGCTGACAAAATATTTGCCTGCCAGCGTGTCGGCTTTGGCCGCAGCGGGAGCCCGCATCCGTTTAGCAAGCCAAGTTGTGACTGCATTTCTGTTGCAGGTCTGAATTTTTAAGCAACCGACTGAGATTAATGTACGCTGTTACAGAGAAGGGGTCTCCAGTTTTTTTTCCAGTTAAAGCTGCTGTATGTACCTTTCAAAACAAAGTGAGACGCAGTTTGACAGGATCGACGACTTTGGAGTGATTTGGTCTGAAGTTTTACTGCTGAACATGATGGCCTTGAAATCAATTTAAAATGGTTAAAAGCGATTCTATCATCCAATAATGTGTCTTTAAATTAACACAAGCAATTAATGTAAGGCTAGAAAGAAACTGTTTACATTTTTTCAGTTGATTTATTCATTCAATGAGGCTCATTTAGAGTTTTGTACATATTTGTTTAAACCAGGGGTGGTCAAGTCCAGTCCTCTAGAGCTACCATCCTACAACTTTCAGATGCATCCCTGCTCCAGAACACCTGAATCGAATGAATGGCTCGTTACCAGGCCTGTTCAGAGCTGATCCTGGTCTATTGGAGTAAGGATGCTTCTAAAGGTTGCAGGATGGTAGCTCTCGAGGACTGGACTTGAGCACCCCTGGTTTAAACTGTCACTTTGTCATGACAGTTTCATTTGAGATCAGACAGACAATCTGTCTTCTGCCTTCTCCCAGTGCCAACTAGAAACAGCCAATCAGAGCCAGGAGGCGGATTGTAGCGCTGTAAATCATGCTTGTATATGCAGTTCTCAGGACCCTTTCTTTCTGCTACGCTTCCATCAACTTTCAGGCTAGTTAGCATGGCCACCATGACGGCGGATAAACAGTTTTCCAGGAAACATAAGTTGTTTCTCTGCCATTACGACATTTAGCGAGCCTGATTGACAGCGCTAAGACCCGCCTCCTGACTCTGATTGGTTGTTTTTGACCTGGAGCGATTCATTTCTTCAGATGGCAATAGCATCACCAGGCAGAAGTGGTGGAAATTAATTATTTTTTCCACAGATTATCTGTCTCGTATTACCTTGTCAGCACCTGGTGGCAGTTTGAACAAATGTGTAAAAAAAAATTATTTTATAAAAGTTACACACTGAAGCTTTAAGAAATTAAACCATCAATCACTAACTGAATTTTGTATTGACGTGGCTGGTCTTTGTCTTTGACGAAGGTACATCAGATGTTTGATCTGAAACATTTAAGTGTGATGAAGAAGCAGAAACCAGTAGCAGTCTGTTAAACACAGGCCGTTTGGTTCCAGGGCCATTACTGAGCTTCGTGTTGGGTCGGCAATCATTAGCAGGGATAGGTGGGGAGTTTAAAGTACGCTGCAGCAATGGTGGAAATTAAGACGCCCCATTGTAGATGATGATTGCTTTTGTCAGTGCCCCCCTGTTCAACACCCCCACACTGCCTCTTTGTGTTTCCAGCCCTCATTTACTTCCACAAGCCTCCTCTCTCTCTTCTCCCCTTCCCACCTCCTTCATCTTTTTCTGGCTCCACTTTTTGTCTGTCTCTTTCTTTCTTTTTTTTTTTTCCTTTTTATCCTCACCCTCTTTTCCATCTCTGTTCTTGCACTACACATTGTCAAGAAGCGGCTCATCAGACGAAGACATCCATCCAAATGGCTGGCTTTGTCAAAACAAACTGAGACAACACTCTCCCCGAACAAAAAGAAGACGCAGCTTGAACAGCAACACCTCTCTGATGTTTTCGGGCCTCTGGCTGTGCTAACAACAGAATAAGTGTTGTTTGTGCATCTGGAACATTTCACCATTCCACCTTACCCCCAACCCCTTTGTGTCGCTTGCTCCCTAAGCCAAGACGCCAGCTGGTTGCTACTGCATCGCTGGCACCTATGGATGTCTGCCAGTTAACCCTCTCAGGCTCAAATTAAGTTCTAGTTGCAGGAAAAATCTGATATTTGGAGAAAATGATCATGTGGGGTAGTAATATACAATTCAGACTTTTTTTCAAAATAGTCAAAAATGATCAAACAAATCATCAAGCAAATCTGCAACATCTGCCTGGAGAGGGTTAAATGCAGCTGCCAATTAACAAAAGTCAAGGTTGCGTTTGTTGTTGCGCTTGCTCCAGTCCGGAGAGCCCTGCGGAGCCTCGCGTCAGTCGAGCCCGGAAGAGACGCCTCACGATTCTCTTCTCTCGCTTTTTGTTTTTCAGCTGCGAGCCCACGCGGTGGACATGAACGGGAACCAGGTGGAGAACCCGATAGACCTGTACATCTACGTGATCGACATGAACGACAACAGACCCGAGTTTCAAAACCAGGTTTACAACGGCTCAGTGGCTGAAGGGTCCAAACCAGGTAAGACGGTTCAACGACTCTGCGAATGTGGAAAACTGTGGCTCAAACAAAGTCACGTCACCGACAAATCAGTTTGTTTCAACTGTGAATTGTTAGGTCATCATCGTGGTCGATATGTCGAGCAACAGCTTTGTACAGCATTGCGGTTCACAGTCGCACAAAGGTCCTCATCGGGTCGCTAACCCTGCCAATACTTTTTGCTGCATTTCACAGTTTCGCCACAAGATGTCAGTAAATCTGAGAGTTTTCTCTATAAGTCGGCTCTTTGTAGATCCATCTCACTGTCTTTTGAGTCTTTTGGGGCACTTTTGCAAATACAGACTGTAATCCTTACTGCCTCGAGTTACTCTTAATTGAATTTTGATCAGGGTTTTGACTAGGTCATTTTAATGCGCACATTTGATTTTTATTTGAATCATTGCATTGCAGTTCTGACACGTAGAGGAAAGGCATTGGGATTGATCAGGAAGCCGACGGACACTTTATCTTATTTACCCAACTCAAACAAACCAGCTCTATCAGCATGGTGCATTCTTCAAGAAAAGTAAAAAATGTTCAACTGAGGAAATTTAAATGATCTGGTTTTAATTTCCTGAAACCACAGATTTTGTGTTTTCTTTCTTTGCTATGGCATTTCATTTTCTTTGTTCATGAGAAACGGGTTAAATTTGACCTTTTTTAGAACCCAAAAAATCAAATAACTTCTTGTTTGTTGTATTTTCTCTCTGGTTTCTGATACAAAATCCAATTACCAGAACATAAACAAATCTTTTTTGCTCACTAATTTTCTCTCACTCACTTTACACTGAGATTAAATTGCATACTAACTGGTAGGAGTGTAACAACATGCACATTCACACCAAAAAGATTCCATACGCGCTATTTACTCACATGTGCTGAATAAACAGCGTCGTTTTTGCACCACAATCCATGAAAAATGCTGAGGTGCAGAACTAAGCGTGCAAAGCAGCTTTTAAGAAAGGATTCCCAGCTTGTTGACAAAACACATTTTCACAATTGCTGTGGTTCCACTAAATAATGCAATTAAAATCACACTTATTTAAGTTTGCACACTGAAAAAGACATTAAAAATAATGTAAACACATGAGATATATTTATATTTTATGGTCAATGGAAACGCAGCCGGTGATCGACAGTAGCTGCGTTTCTGTTGACCACATAATTGCACAAATTGGAATTACGAAAATACATTTGCTCAATGGAAACAATGTATTTTGTTTAAAAAAAAAAAAAAACAGCAAAAAAAACCTTTTGTAATAAAAAAGTGTTTGCGCTGGGATGTTTTTCAAATGTATTTCGCATCACACGAGTCATGTGATCATGTTGCTACTGGCGGAAAGACGACAAAAACAACAGGAAGTGGTAGGAGAAGGATGTTTTAATAACTTGAATGAATTATTTATATGTGATTTTTTTTTTTTTGTTGCTTTTTTTATTTATTGCAAGCACTGCAATTGTGAAGTTGACATTAACGCAGTGTTTTGTGCACATTTGTATCGGGAACGCAGCTAGAGAAAGCAAATACAAATGGAACCAAAGCAGCACTTCTAATTTAAAACAAATGTTGATGTCTACATCATTTAGCTCATGTACCTTATGTGAAAAATTACCAATCATATTTATATTGGTTAGACGCCTTTTAAATTCAGCGAGATACAAATTAAACTTTCACTAGCCTTTTTTCGTTTATAACTCAAATGAATCCTCAGTAAGATTGTCACTTCAATAAGCTTCTATTAAACCTGAATATTTTATTTATTATTTTGTGCTCGTGCTGTTTTCAATCCAGCTTGAGCATAAAAAGCCAGAAAAAATCCCGAATCAATCACAGAGACAGAATCTATATGAAACGTGAGCTCATTGATGATGGTTCTGCCTTTTTTTGAGTTACTGAGAACAAAGCACATGCTCAGCGTTACGCCGCGCCTCGGAACTGCAGGCAGCGCTGCTTTTACTCATGTGAGAACTCCGACTTGACTCCATTTCTAATTGTCTGAGTCACACAGAGCCATAAAGCACCTTTAAATGCCAGAAAGTAATAATTTAATATTAAAAGCATTAAAATTAACGCATGAAAAAATAATCACTCCGACTAACACTTCTGTGTGGTTTCAAGCTGTTCTCTGCCGAGGATTACTAATGCAATAATCCATCTGGAGCCGACTTTAGACTGATTTATGAGTTGCTAAAAGGTTTTAATGGATTAGTTATATTTAATTAATACCACAAATTGCAGGGAGAAAAAGATGCTGTAATGCTTGAACTCTTGTTACTCAAGGATTCCCGCCCGTTGTGGGACCCCTCCACCCCGCCCGCAGGACAAGTGCGATCACGTCATCCCCTCGGAAAGCCTCGCGCGAGGATTTCTGCGACGTCAGACGAAGCTGACCTCCTGGGACGTCTGCGCCCCCTGGACCCCTTGGGGTTCCCACACGCGTTGTTATCAGAATCCGCAGAGCGTTGCGGCTCCTCCCTCAGAGCTGGGGAGCAGGGAGGGTTTCTGTGGTCAGCGGCGAGACTTGGGAGACGTGAGCGGAATATTCTCGAGTGTTTCTCACGTCTCGACAGAGGAAAAGAGCCCTAGTCCTAACAATCAGACCCCTCCCTGCCCCCCCTGTGTTTATCTTCGTAGCGATCAGATATTGTTCTGCTGCGAAGTTTAATCTCGGGGGGATTTGTAAACAATATAGGAAGGCGTGTTGTGGATGTGCGAGCAATGGATGAGCAAGTGTGCGGTTGCGTGTGCTTGTCTTCTACCCAGCGGAGCGTGGGTCTATCTACAGAGCTCCTAATTAGCTGGGCCAACCAGACATCCCAAAAGCTCCTTCCTTTTGTTTTCCAATCGGAGGCTCTCTGCGTGCCTTAAGAAACACGAGAGCAGACGACAAAGGGAGTTTTGTATCGAGCAGAAGGAAATCGGCGGCTCTTATTAGCGAGAAACGCATCCCGCTATGAGTGGAGTAATTGCTCTTCCCTTTCATTGAGCAGCCTCTGCCATGTACTATTTGTTTGCGGAGCGCAATTTGTTTGGTGTTTGTAAGTGTGGTGTCAAAAAGAGAATAGCATAAGTGAGGAGTTCAACCCTTTTTGTCTCCCTTTTTTTTTTTACACGGCCAATGTTCCCTGAACTGCTGAATTTTAATTAAACAAAGGAAGAAAGAAAAAGACAACATGTTTGTCTAATTGCCTTTTTAGCTGAAGAAACCAAGAAGTGATCGTGATTCATCTCCATTTGAGTCTCAAGGAGGCGTGCTTTTATTTGTATTTGTTTATTGTTTTTTAGGCTGTTTGATCCTTTAATATGTCCCCTGCCAGTTAAAGATTTTACTCACCATAAACGTACCTGGTTTATACCTGGAGTTAATTGCCTCAGATTTATGCCGAAGCTGGTTTCCTCAGCCTCAGGCTCTGATTCATTCCCTGCAGTTAAAGGCCACATCTGAGATATGAGCCCCAGCCGAAGTACATTAATAATTTTAGATCTGACTTTGACTCGTCTTTTTTTAAAAACTCTTCCTTCCTTGAAAGAGAATCAACTTCACATCTAAATCATTGTAAAAATCCAACAAAGACGACTGGAAGATTGTGAGACTTCCTGAGGTTTAAGGGTTCAGCTCTGTTTGGTCCGAGTGAATCGAACTAGAAAGTCCGGTTCATTTGGGGAGTTGTCGAACTCTGATGCAGATGGAAAAAAAAAAAAACAAGATGAAGTGAACGCGACGCGTATGCGGATGCCAAGCGGACTGGAGGCCGCTCCAGAAGCAGGAAGCTAACTGTAGTGCAGGGAATTCTGGGTAAATTACAACCAAAACACGAGAGCCTGACGCTAGCTGGACAAATGCCTCGTGGTCTTTTATCAAAGACCGAAGATGAATCCTCAAACCGCCAAAACCTGATTTTTGGTTACATTTTGTGAAGAAGGAAGGAAGCTGCTCTCAGTGTCGTCTTCTGAGGTTTTTCTGCCGTTTCCTTCTGTGGCGCCTTCACAGCCCTGTTTGATACAGAGCAGTGTGACAAGTGAACAGCAGCAGCTGGAAATATAACAAATGTTTCACTTTTAGTCTACAAGTGTAAAAAAGAAAAAAGTTAAATATTTGTTGCAGTTTAACTGGTGTTATTAAAGATTGACAAATGGCATCAATTCATTTACTAAAATACATCCTTTTCTTCCTTGCTGACACATTATGAATTTAAGAGTCATGCTTTACATTTACAGTCCTGCTCACTGTTATTGACACCCACAAAGTTAAAGTACATCTCATGCAATATTTACTGAAGGAAATATTCGCAGCTTGCGTTTTAATCCAAAACAGCAAACGATAAAGAATAAAAAAACAAACTTTATGAGGAAAAAGCAGGAAAACATGTTTACCTTGTCAACATTTCCATTTATTTCTGAAGATCACATCCAGGTGAGATTGTTACGACTCAGTGTTTAAAATCAGCCTCCTGTTTCAAACCAATATAATTAATTCTGCCAAAAATATTAGAAAAAATTGTCATTAATTCAGTCATAAGCTGACATAAACCTTATAGAGTCAGTGTAAGCTAAAAGAGTAGGTGATTTCAAAAGAATGCTTTATTTCTATATATATATATATTTTTTTTTTTAGATGTACATAGTGGTCAAAAACTGTAAAATAGGAAATAAACACCAGCTTCCTTATTTTTAAAATATTTTTATTTATTTAATATTTTCTTAGCGGATTATGGCCTTTACTAATCAAAACTAAACAAGAAACGGGCAGCAGAGATCATGAAGTTATAACGTAGAAGCTGAAGTGACTTAACTTTGTATGAAAGATAAACATGGTCATGTTCAGTAAGGTAGAATATGTGTTATGATAAGGGTTGTTTATCTGATTAAAAGTACTTTTAGAAAGGAAAACAACCTTCGAGTAGGTGTGAACAAACTTCACATTTCTGTGTTACGGGCAAAAAATTTAAGTAATTGGAGAAAAACATGCAACGTGTGAAAAAAGCACAACCTACAGTCGTTTAGGGATTATCTGTAGAGTAGCATCGGTCTTAAAGTCAAAATTTTCCTAAGTCTGTGTGTTTTATTTAATTTTATTTTATGACTTCTCTTTCTAAACTGATTTTTTTTCACTGATTATTACAAGTTAAATCATTTAGCACAAACGTTTCATTTATCCTTCTATTTTCGCTATTTTTAGACTTTTCCCTCACACTGTTGTCTCACCAGATCACGATAACAGCGCCGGTTAACACTGACTGCTTTAAATTACACTGTTATTTTCCAAGACCCACATTTTTATTTTTCATCTTCTAGAATAACACAAGAGCTGCATATAATACTGAAATAAAGCTGTAACCAAACAAAGGATTAGATTTTATTCTAGCTCCACGTGTTTAGACACAACAGAAGTTTTATAACTTTCTTAATGTGTTTAAGATGAATAATTACGTGAAAAACAACAAATAACAACGTAGCCTGTGATCCCTGAAAAGATCCTTGGCATTTTCTCTTCTACTGTATATAAATGTCGCTCACACTAAATATGTTGAGCCGTGTGTGTATCGATTTCACCATCTAAAGACCCAGATACCAAAGGTTCTGTACATCATTACGACTCATTCTCATATCCAGCACCGTGACAACGCCATCAAAGGGGAACGTCCAGCGGATCGCGCTTATCGACATGACCAGATGTTCCACAGGCAGCGATGGGATCACACCATCAGGACGGACCGGTTTGAAACCGCTCCATTTGGCATTTTCTGCCCCCCCTGCTAAGCAACAAATAAACAGGACTAATAAAAATCAGGTTTTTACTGCGTTTAGAACTTAGCTGCTAATGAGGGATAAATGAAATCTGTCTAAAACTAAGAGGATTAGCTTTGGGAACATGTGAAGATAAAGAACCAGGAGTGTTGGTCTGCTGTTAATGTTAATGGGTTACAACGAACGAATACTAACACACAGCTGGAACAAGCTTACACACTCTATGAAATTCAGTGCTCCGCCACACAGGGTCACCAAAACGAGCCTTTAAAATCGTGTGACGTGGCCTTAGATACAGATCTGTATGGACGGCGCGACTTCTTTAGAGATAATGCTGCGTTTGAGCGCCGAACATCTGGGCCGCGATGTTCTGTCACTCTTGCCTCCCGCTTCTAACCCGAGTCTGAGAGAAGGCTGCAGCATCTCTCTCAAAAATAAGAGCAGCAGATCAAAAGCCAGCAGCTCCCGCTTGATTCCCAAGAGGAGGTTCAGAGGGAGTGCATCTCCGCTTCTCTCTCCCGACACTTCCAGTGAGATTTAGCGGACTTTTTTATCTCAGCCTGGCCTGGGGGGAAGGGTTAATTAAAGGCTGCTTTCGGCGCGGAGAGGCGAAGTGATGGGTGTAAACAGCAGACGTGGAAGCACCGGGGTGTTTTCTAAATAATTCCTGCTATTAGTCTGACTTACTGTCAAGTCCGGTCAGTTTATTTAGTGCATAGTGGAAATTCACAATATATGTCATCTCAAGATTTCATTTATGAGCATCAATTTAGTCTAATCAGATAAAAATATTTAAAATCAATCAGTAGCATTCCAATTCGACCTGTAATATGATACAAGAAATTCAAGTTTAGTGTATAACTCCTGTTTCATCAATTCTTCCTGTTGAGCAAGAATATGGTGACAGTGGAAGGAAACAACTGTTTCTATTCAATAGGAGGAATCTGACCTGTTCTGACTGGCTGATGGATTTAAGGGACAACAACACAAGAGCAGCGTTTTGGTCTATGATACTGAACCATCAGGCGTTTTCACAGACTCGGCTCGCTTGGGGAGCGAGATCGAAACATTTGTTACATTTTCAGCTGGTGCGGCTCTCTTTCTCACTGCTTGGTGCCAAACAATTCAAACCCTTTGGAAAACCTGTTCCCCTATTCGCCTTTGGTGGCGCAGCACCAAGAACCACTGAAGGAAACGACATGAGAACGTCTGAAGAAGACATGAGCGCAACTTCCTTAGTTGCGTTCATGTACACAAAAATGGAGTAGCGTCAAACTTTAGTGGTGGTAGGATTTCTCTTTTGTTAAAGACGACGCACCATTTCTCCCACCAGCACTAGACTCGCGTGTTTGATATTGTTGTACTTACCCAGAATGCCCTGCACTGTAGTTTTTAGCTGTTTGGACTATATTTGTGTCTGTGCCCAAATCGCCCCAGATTCAGCCACAAACTCGCCCACATCCATACACCGACAGATGGATCGGCAGGCAACTTGGGCCAGGTTTCTTTCCCAGGATGACATTTATATTTAGGAACTGAAGGTTAAATCAAACCCTCAACCGTCCGATCACAACAGGACCGCGTTCCCCATCGAGCCGAGGCACCGGCAGCTTCTCTAATGACTTTGTCCAGGACAGAGACAAGGTTACACAGAGAGATCGGGCCTCTTCTGGGGGCTCTTATAGACGAGAAGAAAATCCTGAGTATTGACGGCAATGATTACTTATAATGCAGAATTGGAAATTAACAGAGTGAGGAAAAGTAGTCCATCATACCTGAGCCACTCCTACTGTAAGCTCTGTCAAAAAGAAAGGTTTTCAACCTGGAAACTAACTTGAGATCTAAATGATGTACCCCTTAATAAACTTATAGAAACTCTAAACACCATCTACAAACCTGCAGTCTGAGAGCTATGAGGGGAACAATCGAGTTTCTAATATTAGATGAAGCTTGATAATCAGTGAACTCCTGTGCAGACGCAGTGCTAACACACAACCTGAATAATTTGATCACTACGCTAACAGGATGAACGGTCGAACTGGACTGAGGAGAAATCCCATTCACACACTTAGAGATCTTAATTAGGACACTTGAGGCATTTAAAAGCCAGAGTTCCTATGCGGTCTGGATGAGATGGAAATTTGGTTTCATTATTTTAAAGTCTGGATAAGGATCCAGAATTATGTGGAGTATTGAATTTCCGACATTATTCTTTGTCACGTTGTTTAATCCTACTTGTCTGTAATTACAAATCCCTCACAACAAAGTTTTCTACTAAAATGTTCCTCTGTAGATTTTGTGTAAATGTAGATTTTTGCTGCTTGTTGCTTCCAAAAAGGAGAGGCATCAATTAGGCATCTATTTACCTAACTCCTTTTGTAGAAACACAACTTACACAAGAGTCGTTTTCTAAAAGAAGACACAGAAATGTTTTTGGTTTTTTGTTTTGCCATGCTGTAAGCAGCATGTCAAGACCCGGTAAGCCAAAAACCACGTTTTCACCATCTTGTCTGTTTCTCTCACAAACACAACACGAACCTCGGAGTTGTTGAGACAGAGCAGGACATGATTATTATTTCCCATGTCTGGCACTATGTGGGCTGCGCTCCGATGGGAAGAAAATCGGTGAAAACCACAGCTGCCAGCACCGAGGCCAGAACAATACTTCATCCCGTGTTTTACAGACAGCGCGCTGCCCGGGTGATCCGGCGTGAAAAGCCAACCCCAGCTGTAGTCGGGCAAGAGGCCAACGCAGAGAGGAAAAGAGAGCCATGTTCACTCACTGCTAAAGTCAATTTTGAATTGCAAGGTAACCTAACCTTACAATGTGGAGCGCTGAAAGAAGCGCACATACAGGGGAGAGGGGTTGAAGAGCAAGCTAAACATAGAAAGTTTGAAACATCTTAAAGCGGCAGTGTTATGTAAAATCAACTTTTTATTGTAATTTTATTCCCTCATCAAAAACATACCCGGAGTGTTGCCTAGCGATAAAGCTCCTCCTCAGAGCTGCAGTTTCCAAGCTACCGAGCTTCCGCCTCACAGACCAGCCGTCCTCCGACTCTCCCCACTCGGCTCCTTCAGACTAGCCAGCAGCAATTAGCAAACACCTGGTGGAACTGCGCATCTGCTGAGCTCATATTCTCAATGCAAAGCTGGTAAAAACGTTGTTAAAGGGTTAATAGTGGAGCCATGTTGTGATGACTTCCTGAAGGCGGAGTTTCAGAAAGAACAGGAGTTCTTAAAGAGACAGAGGCGCACATTAATTAGATATATTATATTAGATATATGCAGCAATTTTTTTAAATACTTGATACTTGATTGATTAGTTGATTGTGCTATAAAATGGCACTATATGGGTGGAAAATACATAGTGCTGCTGATTTAACGGTAGTTTTGAAACCTGAATGGATCTGAGGTTTTGGTGTTTTGAATCCATCATGAAGCAAACTAAAAATCAAGTCAAATCTGCTGGCACCCCTGACAAATGTGTGATTTTTTTAAATCAGTGTTGGCACATCTATCGGTCCCCCTGCTCCCCATACCTTATTATCAGACCCATTTTGCTCGTAGGTCGGCGTTTGAACTTCCTCTGTAACTCTTCACATGGCTTCAGTAAACAGAAAGATGAATCTTTAAACATCCCCGGCAACCTTAGAGGGGAGACTTCTATTTAAAACCTGTCTGTGTTTTAAAAAGTTCACAATGAACTGCACTCATTTATCGTTTGCAGAGAAGAGAAACAGACTCACGGCATTAAGTTCACCTGCCGTACTCCTCAGTGGACATGAGGAGCCTTTAAAATGCTGAAAGTAGCATCTAAACGGTCTAAATTAAAGATTTAAGTAGTAATATATTTTTTGAAAGGGATTTTTTTGTGTATGAATAATTGTTGAGGATATTTTTTTTAAGTGCTATTAAAGAATTCAACATTATATGCTAAATGTGTTAGTTTTTCCATCGGTGAATGTATGTACTTTAATGGTTGGTTTATTAAAATTTGTCCCTGTGAGATTATGTTGCTGTAATTAAAGGTTATATTGGTTTTTGGCGTCTTTATAATTGCTGCCAACAAATTCTTCCATGTATATAATTTCCAGGTAGAACGTGAATGCACGGTATTTGAAATATGATAGCCATCAAATCACAGCCACTAAGCACTCCATTGAGATTTGTGAAATGATATCATGACCTTTGTGATTTGATATTTTGTGTAGCATTTAAACAACCTGCTCATTTTATAAATTGTCAGGATAACGGCGTGTTTTTAATATGAAAGACTGTGATGGTTATCTTTGAGAGAGGAGCTTAAGGTCGTGTTGACCCAGGTAACACTGAACATGAGCGGCTGAGTTGAACTTTCTTTGCAGCATTCAAGGTAGGGGGAATTATGCACAAATGTCCTTGGATTTTTTTTATGTTGAATAAAGGTTGTTTCTTTGTTTTTTTAGCATTCATCTTAAGAGTCTCATTCAGAACGGAAACTACAAATTGAAAAGTATTGATGTGTCTGGGTTTTGTTGGAAGATGCGCCGACACTGAACTGTGAATCACCGTTAAGCTTTTAGAGATGCAACAATCAATTGGCCAGAGATGAGGAAGAGGGTCAAGTACTGACAAAACCCCCCCAAAAAACTGAATTTTCCTATTACTGTATTTTCCAGACTATTAGTCGCTCCGGAGTTCAAGTCGCACCAGCCATAAAATGCATAATAAAGAAGGAAAATGCATATATAAGTCGCACCGGAGTATAAGTCGCATTTTTTGGGGAAATTTATTTGATAAAATCCAACACCAAGAACAGACATGTCATCTTGAAAGGCAATACAAATAGAATAGAGGCAACAACAGGCTAGTACGGTATGCTAACGTTACATGACACAAAAACAACA
>CAEFZX010005592.1:0-28345 GCA_903066825.1 Alfaro cultratus | reverse complement strand
AGCCTCAGGTCGTCCAATTTGAACTTGCTGATGGTTCCTCGGACCCATTTTAAGACTCAAGGAGACAGATCTTTTAACGCTGTGGCGCCTCGCCTCTGGTATGAGCTACCTTGTACCATTCGGTCTCTGGATTGTATAGCCACTTTTAGGAAACAACTTAAGGCCCACTTTTTTAAACTTGCTTTTTAGCTCAATACTGTGTTTTACTGTCTTTGTATGTTTCCTTTTAATTTATTTTATTTTATATATTTTGTGCAGCACTTTGTGACCCAGGTCTGTGAAAAGCGCTATAGAAATAAAGTTTACTTACTTACTTACTTACTTACACTCAGGACAAACCTGATGGCCTATATGCAGATTGTGTTGGATGTTCATTGAGGCCGTGACAGATCATTTATAATTCAGCAGGTTGCTGATCATAGTTGCATACATCTTCAACGTGTATGTTCATCAATATTTTAAAATGCAATTTTGTAGCGTGGCTAATTAGGTCGATTAAATGCGACTGGCTAATTACCGTTCTATGAGAAATTTGTTTTTTGGTCGAAATATGGCCCGTCTGGGTTTAGTAGTTCGGAAGCGGCTTACTGGAAGCTTGGTAGTTGTTGTTTTTTTATCACAGCTTAAAATGTTACTGACATGATTTAAGTTCTAGCAATGTTTTAGCTTAGTATGAGAACAATATATCAAGTTGTATCAGTTTTTATTCCTCTAAAATTTGATGGATTAAAGGAGTTCTTTCACAGAAGACTGCAACATATTGCCTTCGAATAATTCACCTCCAGCTGCTATAGGTACTTTGATGGCAAAAAAGAATATTCCATCATAAATATTTCTACTTCTACCTCTTTCCCTCCGCCCCCGCCACTTTGCAGCCCTGTGCTCCTTTGTTTGCATCTCGCCAACAGGACCCTCGCTGGGGTTTAAACAACATGAGTCAGATCATTGCTACTCAGATTGATTGTAAAGAGCTGAAGCGGTGATAAATGCGCCACTGCTTGGACACAGATAGGGCACATTACCTTCAGAAGCAGCATATTTCACCCTTCCAAAGGGCTGATGAAATGCAGAGCACAGCATCTATAAGAGAGGCTTTCTTTATGGCCTGATTAAGTCATCCGATGCAAGCTGAGAGCGGCTGTACAGCTTTGTTTTAATCACAGGGATGGGATATAAGAACAAGCATTCACCCGTCTCCCTTTGTGTTGGCCATCGGATTGTGTCATAAAGTAACAACATCTGTATTCACGCCTCAAAATACCTCGACGTGATCACGAACGTAAATAACCTGGACCTCGCCGACAAGGACGCAACTTAATTCATAATATTTTGGAGTCTGTTTAACTATACCATCCCATTCAGAGAGAGATATACTGGAGAGAGCATTGGGCAGGTACAGATGAGGAGATGTCTCTTGTATAGGCTTTGCTGTCCAGACAGTAGAGCAAACTGAAGCATGAACTGCCCCACTCTATTACATAATATGTGTGTTTAACGCTCCAATCACTGCCAAGACGCGAGAAAGTGGTAGTAAAACATTTCTGGTAAGGAGTAATTAGGACACAGACACAATTATGCCCACTTAAAATGGCTAAGTTTACAGTGAACATGAGAAGAAAATTGTTACTGAGCATTCTGAGGATGTTTTTAAATCTTAAATAGTTAGTTTCTTGTGGTAACTTAAGTTAGACTTAACACCATGTTAGAGCTATCTGAGGCTTTCAAGAATACATTTTCTAAGGAATCTAAATGGATCGTAAAAGAACGCTCCATTCCACTGTATGTTGTAAATTTTGCTGGACGATAAATCGTTCCAGAAGTTATTGCTAAAAGCAATAATATTGTTGTTTTGAGACCATTTTTAAGTAATAAGATAATAATGCAAGAGCACATCCTAAAAGATCACATTAAACTTTAAATTCTAATGAACATTTAACACTGGAACTGGAAGACATTCTAAATACCCCAAATAAATAAACAAAACAAAGAAAATTAGTTTTGAACTCTTTGTAAACTAAATTGTCCTTTCAAAAAAAGGGCAAGTTGAGACCAAAGCACCAAACTGAGGACTTTTATCGTCCAGTTTTTGGTTAAAGAGAGAAAAGAAAAAGAGAAGCGATAAACCATGTTTTAATTTATCATGCAATTAATTGATTTATTGATTATTGTGACAAGCCTAGATGTAAGGGCAGAGAAAATGGCACTGGGGTCAAGGGAGAGCATGCAACAGGACAACTACAAAAATGAACCTAAGAATAACATATAACTATAGACGAGGAATAAAAATAAAAAAAAACTAGAATCACAGAGAAAAGGACTGAAATAAAATAAAATAGAAGAAAGGCTGATGTACTCAAATTAAGAAACTACAATGACACGATAATAATGGATCTAGAATTAAATAAAACACCTAAACAACCCAAGATCCCAATATCACACTTTAGAAATGTTTAAGTTTTCCAACTTAAAAATGTATTTGCTGTAATAGTTTGAGATATTGTAAAGCTACTAAATATTAACATGAAGGTGCTGCTGGTGGTGAGAAATAAAACATTTTGGCCATTATAGATCATTTGAATGTCTCACCCAGTAATTCGACCCTCCCGTTTTGTGTTGTGAAGCATTTGAGATGATTTTCTGACAGCGCTGATTCAGTGCCAAACAATTACTCATGGGTTATATTAACTATCGTACTAATTTATTTATGACCAAATTAGATATGCAAAGCCCGAAATAAACACGTTATAATTGCCAGTGAAGACGGGCACGTTGCGAGAAAGCAGAAACTGAAATGATTCAAAAGTTGCCCGCAACCCATTCATCACGGCGCAGAACGAGCGGGCATCATCTTACCCTAATGCACTGTCCTCTTATGAAAAGTTAAAAATCAATTCTTTTATGAACGATACCGTGAGGCAATATCGGGTTCTCAAATTGTACTATATATGATCAAAACCAAGTGCACTTTAAATACCACAGGGTGCTGCAGCTTGTGCAAAAGAAATGTCGCTCTTTTTCAGTGTGTGTGCGTGCGTGTGTGTGTTCAAGAAGCATTAGCACGGCAGAAGTACTTTGGTCCTCAGTCTGTGTGTCCAGACTCTCCGGCTCCGGACAGGGAGCTTCCATGAAGAAGAAATGTCAGCTAAGTGTTCACAGAACATGTGTTAACATTTACTAAAAAACAAAAGTCTGCATGGTAACTTTTAGGGAGACAGTACAACTCACTTGATTTGTCTTTATAGAGACAAATACAGACATATGAAAAAACTAAACAACTATTTCCTGTTGAATATGTAAGACAAACAAGGTATTGTGTAGTGGCTGCATTGTTTTTCTTTGCGTTTCCCTGGAGATGCTTGTCTGCATGGTCATTTTCTATATAAATGTAATCATTTTAAATTGACAATTGATACAGTTTGTGAGCTCAAGTATTTGAAGTTTTGCAAATAAAGCAACAAAAAGTGATTGTGCAATAAAAGACCCTGCTCTACCCCAACAGACCTGCAGAAGTAACAAATAATTTCACTGGAGTCTTTCTGATGGATGACATATCTCAAAAAAGCAACTCATCATGTACAAAAAAAAAAAATCATTTTGAAAAGGGTCAGAAAGCCATTTGTAGGACTTCGGGATGTCAATGAACCACTTCAAGGGTCTTAATCCACAGCTCCATATAAAACATGCAACATTTGTAAATCTTCACTGGAAAACCAAAATGACTCCAAGAACGCATTGACAATTCAACCAGGAAGTGACAAAGCAACCAAGAACAACAGCTAAAGAGTTTCAAATTGAACAATAAGAAAGAGAAACTGGGCAAAATGGATATTCTGTGGACTGACAAGACATAAGTGGAACTTTTTGAAAGGCATGTGTCATGATACAGCTGACCTAAAACTAGCAAAGCTGACAGTCAAACAAGGTGAGGCGTAAGTGTGAAGGTTCTGGCTGCTTTGCTTCCTCAAGAACTAAACAACTTGACAAAGCTGCTCAACAGAAAATCCTGGAATAAGGACATCTGGCTGTCAGTAGATGACCTGTAACCCAATCACGCTTCAGTCGTGCTACAAGATGATAACACAAAGAACAGTAGCAAGGTTGCTTCTGAATGACACACACGCATGCAAAAAAACCCAAAAAAAACCAAAAACGTTTTGAGTGGTCTACACAAAGTCTGGACTTAAATCCAATTTATATACAGAAATTGAATCTTATGCACACTGTTCATAATGTCAGAATTACAACATGCTTGCATGACGAGTGCATAAAACGGCCTCACTTGTGACGTTAAAGACTGAAGTTAGCTAACTAGCCATTAGCTTTACTTTTTTAAATAGGAGCAGGTGGGTTTGGAAAGCTGTTTTCCTTTAACGAATGAATCCTTTATTTGATGATGTTTTTGTAGGAACTCAGGTTAAAATTAGTTTGATAAACATTTTAAATGTGCCAGAAGAAGGAGAAATCTGTAAAAGGGTAAACACTTTTCCACAGCACTGTAATAAAGTGCTGGACACTGGCAACAAATGGTGAAACGGATTCCTCAGAACTGTTTCCGTTTACCCAAATCATAAAACCTCATATCCAAGTGACAACTCCACTTCCCAGTGGTTAACCATTTCTCTCCTTCTCCCTCACTTTTCCTTGTTTACCTCCCTTTCATTTCACTTTTCTTGTGTTGCTTATTATCAGATTCTGTGCCGGACTTTACTTAATCCTCGTAGCTTTCTTACTCATCCTCGTTTTAGTCCTGAATGAGCCGTAATGTAATACAAGCTCAATATAGTCATTACAAAAATGCACAAATTAGGTCTCTGATGCAAAAGAAGAAAAAAAAAAGTTTCTACCAAGGACAGCTCATAATGTTTGTAATAGCCAGGATTACCAGCAAAAAAAAAAGACGGAAGCTTCAAAATCTCCGAGGCTTGCATCCTCATGGCAATGCATTTCTCTCGAACTGGAGAAACTTAAACCATCCATTTTTTTCTGAATAATTCAAATACCTCTTGAAGCTCTTTTAAAACATTTCCGTCGTCTTTTTAAACGGTATCAAGAACTCATTTGCTTTGAGCTGCTACATGTTTACTAGTACTTTTTTAAAAAAAAGCTAATTTCTGTTTGGCGTTCAAATGTGTGCATCGTTTTCTCAGTTTAATGATAAGCAAAATCAAACCAGTTTCTGTACAACTTGTGAGGCATGTTTAGTCGCCCAAAATCCCCTTCATGAATTATATAAAAGAAGTGAAAAGAAAAACAAACAAACAAAATAAAACATCTGATATTTTAAAGTGAAGTGAGGTATTTTCTGTTATTTATGCCTACGGGCATTTATTGTAAACTAAAATCCTAGATTCAAAGAAATTTGTATACTTCTTTTAAAAAACAAAAATAACGAAAACAAATTATAGATTCTGATGAGCTTCGATAAAGACTCACGTCAGAAAAACGCTTTTTTTTTTTTTGGTCACATTTTGAGCTGGACGGTGAAAACTCTCATTCCTGCCGTTTATGGAAACATTTTTAGGTTTAAGATTACAGATACTACTTTTTATGTGGGGAGAGGTTGCGAGCTCTTTCATCAACATCTGCTCTGTGGAAGCATGAAGGTTACACCGAAATCAAATAGATGTGTCAGGTGTCTTGACGCCAAAGCAGAGCCCCTTTGCTTCCAGTGTCTGTTCTGGTTTTTAGGCCATTGATGTCTCACAAATCTATGTTAAGGAGATAAACATGCTGCAAGCACAGGTGTAAACAACCCATCTGGTTACACTCTGAATAAACATCAAGTCAGAAGAAGCAAATGGGTGAATTGACTGAAATTCAAAATAGCAGGAGAAAGTAATGTTGTGGTTGTGTTATGCTCTGTGGCGAGGCTAGTTTATTTTGTAGCACATCTCAGCAACAAATCGGATCCGTTGCGTCGATAAGTCGGCCCCGACTTCCTTAATTTTGGGAGACCGGCGATGCTCACACATGATGTCGATCTTGGTAGAGGTCTAAAAATCAACCTCCATAAGAGAGGTTTGACCGACACCCCTCAAAAAAATGAAGAAAGAAATAAATCAGTATTGGCCCAAAACCGCAATAGGCAGGTCAGTCTTCATGAAGATCGTAACCGGCCAGAAAACTGCGAGTTTTCAAAGAATAATACCGTCAAAGAAATATTTTATACGGAGGTAATGATTAAAGCAACACAAAATGTGTTTAATCATTTTTCTTTTGATAACCAAACAGCATATGTAGTGGGAACAGAAGATGCTTTGTAAGTCTTGCACATGCAATGCCATATTAATGTCTCTTGCCTCTGTTGCTGTATCATGGTGAGCAGGAAATCTCCTCTCCCCAGAACCCCCCCCAGGTGGCCTGCTTGGCGGTTTAATTTTGTTGAAGTCTTGGCAGATTACGGCTACCTCCGTGCTGCTGTCATGGAGAGCGCAGCCCAGGCAGTCAGTGAGCAGGGAGCCGTTGCATTGATAAGGACAGCTGCTCTTGCAAGATTTCCCTGGAGAGAACAGCGAGACAGGGCCAGCGGAGACATGTTGGACGTCAGGTAAAAAGCACCAGGACCACCTTCGCTGTGGCACACCGACTGGTATTCAAGTCCCCCTTATTATCTGATAGGCAGCTTACATAGTGGGAGACCATCAACATTTGATGGCGGAATCAAAGGGCTTACCGGATGTTTCCTGATTGGAGTGACTGGTTTTGGCATAAAAAGATCAGACAGGAGATTGATGGAAAAAAAAGAAAAAGAAAAAAAAAACAGGTCTCCTCTGGATTTATTACAAAAAAAAACCCTTTTTTTTGTAAAAAGCCACTACTTCTTGGCTGAGTTTTTAAGCTTCAAAAGGACGACAGCAGAGACAACAGAACACACATGCTCAAACAACGAGGTTCTGGAGGATGACAAAGAACTAATTTGGTCTGTTTTCACATGACAGAAAAATGTCCTTAATGAGCTCATCTGGGATTACAGTAAAAACTATTATGAATGGCATATATTTAAATACGATGCCTTTCAAAACGTCTCCCCGAGGTTTTGTGAACGTCATTTGATCTCAAACTTTCTGTTTCCATCCTTTTTTTTTTTTTTTTGTTTAGCCAAAACAAAGAATTTGAGTAAAATGTGTTGGTAATCATTGCCAAAAAAATTGCCTTGAAAGTGGGAACACTTTGTCTTTTGTTTTTTTTCTGCATTATTGTGAAAGCCAAGCCGCAGTGTGAACCTTCACTCGGGAGCATCACCAGTGCTCCGTCTCAGGATCCCACTGAGTTTCCCTCACAAAGGGGGGGACCGTGGAGTGACTTTGAGGTAATGGCTCCTCCTCCAAAGCAGCGTGAACTGAATGTTTGTGCACAGAGCGTCGGCGAAAGGATGCATTTCTTTTTGAACAGACCGTTTTTTTGAAAAATGGCTTCTGTTGAGATTTGTAACCATCTGCTTATCGGTACGTTCTGATGCTCATGTGGCAGGAATCTTGATAAAAAGCACACGTCCAAATGCAAACACAAATGTTGGGTGTATTGTATGCTGCAATGACTAAAGATGGATGTAGCTGTGAATTATGATATGATAGCATATTCGCTTTTTAAATATGACTACAGGAGTAAATAAAAAAGATTAGTTTTAAGTAAAAATGTAGCTTTAACTTACTAAGGGGAAAAAGCTATTAATGCTAACCTGACTATGACTATATAGAGCCACAGGCAGACAGAGACAGATTATTACTATTACTAATTGTTTTAACTCTGCCATGTCGGAGAGTATTTAAGCCCGAACAACTGGTTTAGACTCACGCCAAAGCATCTCAATGAGATCGGACTTTGAGTAGGACATTTCAAAAAGGTTCATGTGATTTTTGTAACCAATTCAGAATTGTTCTTGCATGTGTTTTTGACCAGAAAAACAGTCCCAGATCACCACACCGACACCACCCTGTTTGACTGTACACATAATATACTTTTTCCAAAGTATTTTGTTTTCTGTCATATTTTTTTATTTTTATTGTAACAATAAAATAGTAAAAAATACTAAGTTTGCATTGAGCCAAATACTTCTTCACATTAAAATCTTTAGGAAGTACCATACAATTACAAATAATATCAGTAGAAAATATTGTTCCAAAGGTTGAAATATATTTGTGTATTAATTTATTTCTATACCGACAAGTAAGCTGAAAATATTCATCCCCATAGAAAATGTCCGTTTAAAGTCATTCTTATTCAACTATGAAGCTATTTGTGGTAGAAACACAAACAACAGAATCCAACAATTAACAATGAAAAACCAAGAGCTTAAATACTGACACATGAGTAACCCAATCAGAGATGCGGTGCAGCCGTGGCAGAAAGAAAGCAGGAACCTGATGGAAACAGACTAATGAACTAATTTCTTGGGTTGTTTCCTTGATGTTTAACCCAATATATTGTTTCAGAAGTGCTAGTAAACGCTGTAAAGTCACACACCAACTTCTCAAGGTCTGTTTTGAATTACACAAAATTCACCTTTATTAAAGGTGGTTATAAAGGGAAAATCATATCAGCAAACAAAAAAGTTGGACTATTCTGCATGACAGTGTACCGGCCAGCTGCGATTGTGCTTGACAAGAGAAGTTAATATCATACGGTGTCATAACATTTGGCAGAATAAGGCTGGAAACAGTGAACTGATAAATCTGGATCAGAACAGAAAGCAGCATAAGCTGCTTCGGGCAGGGTTTTTCAAATTCTCTAACATATTTGGCCGTCGTAAATTGCATTTCCTTTGGCTAAAACATGGTTGTCCTTTTGGGGTGTAATCCAAATACGCCTTCCTATATGCCCGCGTGATCAAAATGAATTAAATTACATAGTATGTCCTCTTGTCCTTTCCTTCCCAAACACACGGGTTGCAGAAAGACAAATCAAGAATTTCTGCTTCTACTTTGCAAACATTATTTTCTGAAATGTTAAATAAAGCACAGAACAGCATGTGGTAATTGACTATTTAACTATGAGAGGAAAAACACTAAAAACACATGTTGTGCACAGCCATCCGACAGGACGGAGTGCAACACAAAAGCAACACTGAACTTGTTAATGTCTCACAGTCTACATATTTTGAATTAGGAATGCAATAGTTTGAGGAAACATGTAAAACCTTTACTGGATATATATGGATATGGTTATGGACATATTGTATAATCCTTTGTGAATACATAAATCCTGAATGCCTAAATATCTACTGCTGTTATTTGCTGGACCAACCAATCAATCTATGTCTACACAACTAGGGCAACTTCTCTTAGGTCCGTAGGTGGTTTGGTTTATATTTTTCTGATTACATTTATTTGTGATTAAAAAGCAAGAAAAAAAAAGTCTAAATCTATGGGACACTAACTTTTGTGACTCTTTGTGACGAAATCTGAAATTTATTGTTGGAATAGTCAAAAAAAAAAAAAGAAAGCTGCAGCCCATTTATGGTCTGCTGCTACATCTGGCTCCACATCTTTCTTACTCACCATGCTTTGGACTGGTTTGCTGTTTCCGCACATGATCTGCAAGCGAAAAGTCTGTTCCTGCGTTCGAGTTCCTCAAAGAATTTCCAACCAAACATCTGTAAACTCAACAACAGCCTTCCTGCTCTACAGCTGAGCGTGTCGTTTACCTTCGTATTCATCAGCGTAATCAAAATTGATGTAACATATAATTTTAGAGCCTCGGCTAATGGGGCTTGAAATTGTTAAACAGTCGTGATAGAACCGTCTGATCTCTATCTATAGCTCACGCTGACAACAGAGCAACTTTCAGGAATGATCGTCCTGCTGGTTTTACTACAGTGATGAACGAGAGCTCATTAGTGTCGCCGCTCACGATGTTTCTGTATCTTCCAGTAGCTGCTTGATGTGCTGATGAACGGTGCATTTTTGGCGGGGTTGCTTATGTCTTTTTATTTATGTATTTTATTTTAGCGGCGCAAGAGACTGTTAACCGTTGCTGCTTTGTCTCGATCCCACCGACGACATCTTTTGTCTTTGCGGGCCGTTTCATGCAGGCTCAATAGAAATCCAACTTAATTAGAAATCATGTTTGCTCATTGTCACCGAGGTTTAGAGGAAATCTGTTTTATTTGCACTACATCATAATGGAAATGGGCTTTAATGAGGTTTTGAAAAATGATTAAGATTCTTAACGTCTCATCCTTAAAATTTAATTTTCACACTACTCTCTCTCTCTCTCTCTCTGTCCCTCTGGGCCGCCGTAAAAGATGTTTTTTATTTGACAGATGTACCAGATCTTCCTCAGCCGAGGACAGTCGAGTCGGTGGTTTGGTCTGAATGGCTCAAAACCCCTAAGTGTGTCTCGTGGCGCAGGCTTGATATATTGCCACAGCGGCAGAGTCCTTTTTATATCCCACGTCTCGTAGTGGAGCGATGAATCACCATCACAGACTTCAGCTCCTTTGGCAACTGCCTGCTGGTGTATTGTCGCCCACACATCAACAGCAGCGTGATGGCTCTGTTTCCCTCCACGGCAATGTCGCGCAAACACCTTAGCGTGTTTTGTCATCCTCAGTAAACATGTTCAGGCTTCTTTTGTTTTCATATGCCAAAAAAAGAAGAAAATCTTTTGTAGGTCACAAAGAGGTTGTTTTTTTTTTCTTTTTGCATTCTCTTGAAATGACGTACTGATCAGTTCTTGCAGCATAACTGAATACTGTAAGCCTTTCTTGCCGTCGTACCTATCTGAAGTTTTATATCTTTTTCTTTATGGTAGAAGTGCTCCACACACTTATGATGTAAACAGAAACTTTCCGTAAGAAGGAAAGAAATAAAAAATACACCCAAACCGGTGGGTAATTACTTCTGTTGCGTTTTCTTGTTCAGTACTCATCTTCACAATGAACCACACTTCTTTTCGTTAGATGGCTGTGTTCACTTTATTGCTAACATTCAGGTTATAAAAGCTTCTTCTCTTCTTCTAGAACAGTGTGCCTACACATAAGAACTCGCTCTTACTGCCCCCAGTGGACAACAGCAGTACAACATGCACATAAACCAAAAATGACAGGATACCGAACTTGTAGATGTACCTTTCAAAGTAAATTGGGAAACATGAACACATAACACAAAATAACTCAAAGACAAGTTAAGATGAGAACATATTCCAACAACCTCTGAGTTATAATAAGTCATCTGAGAGTTTTGAGTGTGTCTCTGTTGTGTTGGTGGTCTGAATGGGCTGCTTTCATGTGCAGTTCAATCTCAACCTTACACAAACAGACATAAACATGAATAAATCGATTTCCAACCAACTTTCGATAGTCGAATAAGAATAAGCATGTTTTCACTGAGGCTCTTTATATATGTCAAATTTTAAATTGACATTTGTGATTGTATACAAAACAGACCTGCAAATATTGCAGTAAGCATATAGTGAGGGAATGCAAAAGACATTTTCCCCCCCATGTTCCCTAGGGGTCTCCATACGCAGCAATGTGCAACGGTGATCTTGCTACTTCTGAAATATCTTTTCCTGTTGATTACGGATAAATGAACGATGCTCAACTGCGACTGTAAAGACCAAATATCCGACCCTGTCTGGCTGATGTTCTGACAGTTTGAAAGCACTGCATTGCTTTCTAACGGACAGCGTCTCGAGTCTGATGAAGTGCAGCTAACCTTGGCTTCTGTGTAAAGAAAGACGGCGATTGAAACGTAAGAATTTAAGTCATCCGCTCTCAACCATTTGTGACTAAATATTGAATCCTCCTCTTTGCAGAGGCTGCTATATTACATGCATGTCATGTGGAGATTACTTCAGTGCTTCCCATCGGAGACGGATCCGGGCTATTTTATCTGCTCCGTGGAGAGAATGGAGACACTAATGGGTGCTGCGATTGCATCGATAGGCAAAAAATAGAAAGATGAGCTAAAAGAGAGAAAATTTGAAAAGTGTGCAGATGTAGAAGATATTAGAAATGCATTTTTACATCAGAGTAGAAATGCATCTCTTTAAACACTTGCAACTTTTTCCCATGAGTTAGATCAATGCAGTAAGCTTAAACCTAAAATCAAACCCGCAATATCTCAACAATCTAGTGTGTAAACAAGTGATTGATTTATTTATTTATTTTCATTTTTTGAAAGCCAGTAAAGTATATCTGTCTTTTCTGGCTTTTGTTAACCAAATTCAACCTGCACATGTTTGGTTTTTATGTGTTCATCTTTTATCACAAAAAGGTTTTTGAGCCTCTGTGGATATTAAATTTTGGTTTTGTTTTGTTGAGTATCCTTCAGACGTCTTCAATTTAAAGTTAGGTAGTTAACAAGCAAACTGCTAGTAATAATAATAATAATAATAATAATAATAATTTGAAAGCTATTTCTCAAAGTAATCATGTATATGATATGTAATATAAATACCCATTAAGCTTACAACTGTAAAGTGTGGCAGGTTATTTTTTTTTTAAATCAGTAAGATTAAAACTGTCACCCAAATATTTAATTATTCTTTAATTGGTGTTGAAAATCAGTTTATATGTTGTGTTTTTCTGACTTGTCTCAGTGTAATTCAGAGCTGTGAAGTTCTCAAGTTTTTTTTAAAAGTATCGCTGGAGCGAAGTGGATAGTATCTAAACATCATGACGGATTTAGTTCTTCACAACATTGTTTCCTTTCCTGCTTCCTCCTGACTGTGCATCTTTCTATTTGTCAAGTGCACTGATGGAAACACAGCAATGGTTTCAGTCTGATTGCCAGTAACACCTAAACCACAAGACAACCCACAGAGATCGGTAAGGGTCAAAGGTCAGGCGGTTGGGACTATTGGCTGCTTTAGAGGGTTAAAAGATTCACATGTTACATTTTAGCTGTCGGCCGACATAAGAGAAAAAACCTCCCAGGAAGATGATAGGTAATTCAAAAGAGTCTAAACCCTTTTTAGGGTGTGGATGAGAAGCAGCAAAGGGCAGACGTGAGATCAAAGGCTCACTAGTCCCACCTGCTGATGGACCCCTAATTAAAATGTTTTGACTAGTCCACAGAGAGGTGTGCTCTGCCACTATCAGGCTTTCAGACTAAATTACCCCGTTGGTCCCTTTGACCTTGGTCAAGAATCGAGTCCAGTTTCATGTAGTTCGAAGCTGGGTCGAGATTTGCTCACTGATGAGTTTCTACAACCACGTTGAGTACAAACAGACATAAAGGCTGCTGTTTTTGACACTGCGTTTTGCACAGTGGCAAAACACATATTCACCAAAGAAGATTGCATCGCAATGAGTGGAGAAGATTTTTATTGAGATACAACCTGGGATTGCAAAGTTCTGCACGCAGTGTGAAATTTGACTGATTCAAATCCTCAGAGATATACTGCAAATTTTTTTAAACGTCAGATTCGGAAATTTCAACTTTTTAAACTACGACCAGCGAGCAGGCAGTTTGTGAAGAGCTTACGAGTGTGGCTACATGAAAATCCTCCTGCAGTTTAGGAACCTTTTTCCCTTCGCAGGTCACAAAACTGTTTTCCATATTAAAACAAACTTACGCTTTCCTCAACAATGAATCTGGAAGCAAGAAAAGCTAAATGCTATGAGCACACGTGAAAGCAAATGTCAATAAATGTCATGAGCAAAGCATTGTGGGATTTGTGGTGTTAGCGCGGTATGTCTGTTGGCCAGCTGGGCCTAAAGGAATTACACTGCAGGCTAAATTTGACGCCTACGGATAAGAAGAAGAAAAAAAAAAAAAGATAAAATTGAGGAAGGAAAACAAAAGCTGAAAAATTTTAAAGATAATGAAAGTTTTTGAAAACATCAAACTCCAAAAAAGGAGTAAGGGAAATAGTAATTGCAGAAAAGCTCATCAATTCATCACACCTAAGCAAAGACCTTGTCAGATGTAGAGCGCAACATGGAGGCCCTGTTTCAATAATTCCCCTTGAATTTGATTTCACTCTTGACTTAATCTCTTTATTCGTGTGGAGAGGCTTTTTTTTTTTTTGTTTTGTCAAGGAGGTTGTGCATGATGTGACTTAATCCTTTCGCCTGCATGGGCACAGGCAGGCCTTTGATCAGCTCCTGTTTGATGAGAGATATCGACAGACCCCATCTGACACAGCGGCCGGCGCGCCGCAGAGCCCGAGCCGCTCCCCCTCCTCACCCTCCGTCTCCTTCTGCACTTGTTAGGCTTGATGTGATTAAAAACGAGGGAAAAGATGGAAGCATCGAATGTCGGAGGTGGAAGAAGAAAGAGAGAGAGAGAAAAAAAAAAAGAATCGCTGCGGCACCACCAACAGGCTGAAACCTTGACTTGATTTATGACAACGGGCTCCATTTCTTTTCATTTCCGTCTCTCTCTTTCTCTGGGTGTTCCCCTGTCACGCTCTCTCGTGCGCATGAACAGGGCCAGCAGAAAGCACAGGAAAACACACACGTGCTCGAGAATGTGCGGACGCCGGCCGGCCGGCCGGCCCATGCCACCCTCTGCGGGAGGTCAAACATGATCTCCTGTGTGACTCTCTGAGAGGTCTCGGCGGACTCTGACACAACATCAGAGTTGGACTGGCACTTGAAGGCAGTTTTTCCAATAGTTCACGTCCCCTTTGCGGCTCTGTGACATTTAGAAACACTAATAATGTGCTAATGATGGAGTGTTTTGGTCGAGCTGCCCAGCAGCACCAGCAGCAGGTACTGTAGCTTTCTTACTTGCCCCTTTTATAAAATGTTAATTAACGCCGGTGCCGTCTGGTCTAATAGGTGGGAGACGTGCTGACCTAATTCGATTAAGCTTTTTTTGTTCCAAAGCAACCAAATAAAACTGTTTCCTTTTGTTTAGCTGCAAGATCCTGGAATCAATCTGACTGAAACACCTGTGTAAAAAAAAACTAAACAAAAAAAAACTTATACTAATTACATTGTTTCTTTATCATTTTTGCACAAATGTGTCTTTCTCTACCTGTTTGCATTTCCCAAAGTCACACAAATGTCAGGTGAATGAAAACAAACAGGACAGGCAAAAATGTTTGATGCCAAATGTATGAGGGTGGAAGGGCCATGATTGGCTATAGGCTCCTCTGTATAAAAAAATTAAAAATGTAGAGTCTGTATAAAATCAATCTTAATAAAAGCAGTACAGATTAAAAATAATAACAATAATAATAAGTGTCAAGATGTTGCAGTGGTCTAGTAAAAGTTTGAACTTCAAGTTTACTGGATTTCTGGGTGGGACCTCAAGCTGTTAATAAGGCAAAAAAACAAGAAAATTGTCAAAAACAGAAAAGCTCAACACATCGGAGCAGTTTTCCAACAACATACCCGACCGTTGTGTACAGCTCAGCTCACTTATTAAAAACTATGAACTCTTAACAACATGCAATTCTAAGCACAATTTAGCAACTTTATTATTATTATTCACGTAACTATTGGTGACACATAAACAAGTTGGAACAGGACAGAAATTAAATGTGATGTATTATCACTCCAAAATGCTTCTCTCATGCATATATAAAACCTTTTCAATAAATATAAATCATTAAATGGCCTCTCTCAATTAATTAGAAACGAGAAAGAGCAAAGGACACAATTTGGAAAGCTGCATTTTGCAGTCTTAGAGCTGGAAACACACCTAATAGGACATTGATTTTCTATTTGTCTTACCCGTTGTGTTTTATAGGTTTAGTTTCTGGTTGCAGCTGGAAACATCTTTACATGCCAACATAAAAAAACAAAAAACAAATGTTTAAATCAAATAACGTCCACATAGATGCACATGATTTGTGTGCAAGTCTGAGGTGAAAAATCAAAGTACTTAAATGATACGCAATGCTCTGTTTTCAAATAAAGGTGATATTATACTGAGTTGTGAGAATTTCCTCCACATTATGCTCGCGCAGAAACACACAGAGTCACACACACACACACACACCGAGGAGGGAGGGAAAGAGGCTGACGTGCTGTCAGAGCAAAACGCCCTCTGCTGAGAAAATAACCCTGCCTCAACCTCTCCCCCGCACACAGGAATGAAAGTGCATCTGAAAGCTATTTTTTCCCAATTTGCTTCTGTTTAAGCAGATTGTCAACTACTGAATACCAAAACCCAGCTGCCCCCTGACATTATTCATGACGCTGTGGACACGGCTCACAGGCTGCAGGAATTAGAAAATACCAAGGAAAAAAAATAAATAACTAAAAAACCCAAACAAAAGAACCGGGGTCTGCGAGGGCTGAGGGCATGGGATGTTTTCTTTTTTATTATTCTTTTTTTTCTGCGCCCTCTTTTTCTGCTTAAGCCAGGAGTAATATTCTGGGTGCAATTTAATAATATGAGAACTAGGAGAGATCTGGATTTTCATAATCTTATGATAAGGAAAGGGATTAAGAATAAAGAAGGGATTTATTCGCTTGATCTGCCAATATGGTGGACCAAACAATTTTCCCCTCAGGAGGTGATATGTTCCCTTCTGTGTAAAAACCCAACTGGAACCCAATTACTATTCACTGGAAAAACGTGTAATTTGGCCCCGTTATGTTTTTGGCGACCGGCCCATGCATGATGACATTCCACACCATGTCGTCACCAAAGGCCTGGCTTGTTAAAGACGCCCGGTCAATTAGGTGGCACGCAGAATGGAGTAACTGGTGCAAAATTTGATGTCTGTTTGAACTGAAATACACACATTTGATGGTATTATTGTGGCAGGATCCTGTGAACTTCAACACCGTCGACCGAGATATCCTCCATCAGAAACTCTGGACTCCACCTGCTAGCGGATCGAAAGCTTCCTGTCTGACCGGCAGTAGAAAGTGAGGCTGCTGAGCATTTTGTTCTCCACAGGAACCATATCTGCACCGGTGACCCTCAGGGGCGTGTTCTCGCCCCACCCTTCTTCTCTCTACACAAATAAGTGCACCTCAGCTGACCTGTTTGTGGAAACTTCTGGAAATACTTTTTGTTTGCCTGCTAGAAAAGCAGCTGGTTCACAGAATTAACCGATTGCTGATGAAAACAATGGGTTGTATATTATTTATTATATAAATCTTGAGGGGGGAAAAAATGGAAAGCTATGTAGATTCTCCTCAAACATATCTGGTGTACAAAAGGTGGTGTAAATCTTTAACTTCTGGTGATATGAGCATGTCTCTGTCTAAATATATCAAATAGCACCTTCTATGGGTTAGCGGGTTATGATTCTGAAAAAGCACAACTTTATGGATATTGGTCTGGAGTTACTTATGAATTGGTTGTAGTGATTCCACCAAAGAAAATAAAAATATCTGACTTCTTTTGATTAATATCTACTCATATTAACACAAAATAGTTCGTAGACATTTATTCTCCATCTGCTTGCAACAAAGTTCTTAGTCTATCTGTCTACTGGACCTCATCGGGTCCCCAGAAGTTGGGGTAAACACCACAGAGGTCAGCGATCCATCTCTCTACTTCAGTCTTTAGTCTTTCACGTGTATCCCTGTTAAACCATTGCATCATGATGTTAAAATGCAAAGAGGCAATTTCGGGTTCCGTAAAGTAGCTTTGAGGTGAGGCGCCATCTTGTCCT
Source organism: Alfaro cultratus (assembly GCA_903066825.1). Taxonomy (NCBI): domain Eukaryota; kingdom Metazoa; phylum Chordata; class Actinopteri; order Cyprinodontiformes; family Poeciliidae; genus Alfaro; species Alfaro cultratus. The sequence goes on along the minus strand of CAEFZX010005592.1, from coordinate 10,813 downwards.
AAAACTGCTCCTTTGGTCTTGCAGAACAAAGTTAAAATCTCAAACACAAAAAGTTATCACCACATCCTGTGCATGCAATTAAACGGTGGGTATAGCCCACTTTGTGATGGAAAAAAAAGAAAAAAGAGACAATCATCTTAAAGCCTGATACTTCAGTAGGTTTATAATGGGGCACTGATCCCTATCTGGATAGAGGGGGTGGGATGATGGGGGTGATTAGGAGCTGATGCCGCCTTGGGCTTGGGATTATGGTAAATATACTTCCTGTCTCTGGGGATCATTAAAAGACGGCTTCCTCATCCTCCTCAAGTGAGTGCTTATGTAGCGAGACCCTTGAAGGCAAAGTACCAGTCACAGCTGCTATGATTTTTAAATAAAATGGAGTATATGGTGTAGGGGATTTCCACAAGGCCTCGAGAGTCTTGAAGGGCTCTTTAGTGCTATTTTAAGTATGTCGTTTTCTACAAAAGATGAAGTTGGTATATGTAAAAGACGTCCTCAAAATGCACGGTAGATTACTTAACTGACTTCAGTCACTTTGAAAACATTTCTGAAGTTTGTCCCCACCTGTTTCTACAGGTGGAGGACGATTATGAGGCAGCTATTTCGAAATCAGATATTTAGGAAAGCCCAGATGAGGATTTTTGTAAGCGTATGGTTATTTTTTGCAAAATTTGAGTTAAATAGAGGCTTATGTGAGGAACACCTCAAAATCACTGATTCTTGGTGAAAAGAAATCAGATAAAACATTGAGAAGAGAACTGTGGACCTTCTTAAGTCTCGTTTGTCCTTGGGTGCAATGTCCAGATTGCCTGAAGGTTCCACTTTCATCTGTTCAAGCAACGGTGCCCAAGTTTAAACTCTGAGAACGTTCAGCCATGAAACCCCTCAGGAAACAGACGGCTTCTCTCTCCCTGAGATGAACATGTTTAGGTGCCAAATTTGTGTATAAACTCTGGAACCAAAGCGGAGGAAAATGAAGCTTTGAAGACGCCGGCTAAAGGAGGTTACAGTGTAAAGGAAATTTACAGAAACGTCTGAATGTGAAGTAAAGAATTCCATGAATCTTTGCCCAGTGATATACTCACCTTGGAAATCGGTTTAGCTGAAGACAGGAAACACTGACAGCATTATTCAACAAGCAGGTTTCTTCCTCGATTGTTTGGCAAACCAAAAATCAACATTTTTGAAACCATTCACTTATCTTAAATATTGGAGTCCAAAACATGCCAGATAAATACAGCCCAGTTTGGATTATAATCCTAACATGTCTTGGATTATATGTGAACTGATTCACCTCTGGGATATTTAACACGTCAGCGTTTGGTTAAGCGTTGTAACCCCTGAAAAGTTGTCCTTTTCTGAATTACTGCCAAGTAAGTAATATCTGGGTCAAAATATTTGTGAAATTCTGCATTAAACATGTAAAGATGAAAACAGACAACAACCTGCATTTACATTTAGACCAGTTCAAACTAGCAGTATCTCCAAGCTAGCAGTTAAACTCAGCTAGCACTAGCTTGCACTAACTACTTTGCTTGTAAAACATTTGCTCTCTCTCCAATGAACAAACCTCGTCTTAGTTAACAGTGACCACTGGGATTAGCATTATTATATTTCATAATTTTATCACCTTAATAGCTCCGTCCTCCATGCTTTCACTTACTTTATCCTCTGGATGACGTCCACTGAAGTCTAACCAGGTTGCTGTGCAGTACATCAGGTGATAATGATGACGTTCTTGCAACTCTTTTCCCAAAATCTAAAAGTGTGAGCCATAATATTTGACCCAGATGATGACGGTGTCCCGTCAGACTGTCAGTTCCCGAAACGACACACACACAAAAAATATCTGTGCCCCATAGGATGAAAAACTCAAGGTGCCCAATTGACCCCGTCTCTTCAGAGGGTAAAGTTGACATATTTATATTTCAGGTTGTTTTTTTTACTTTGTTATGAAACATACAAGCATTTGCATTCCTAAGTTGGATTTTGTCTAAAACCCATGTTGGGCTGAAATTTAAATGGTAATTACCATACAAAGGTCTTAGGTCATCTGGCAATCTATAGACATTGATCACATTTCTCTAGTTACTGTAACTTGCAGAAACTGACCCAACTTGGATGAATACTCTGGCCTGTTGATTGCAACTTTACGTTTGTTGTTAATTAAAATATTAAACTTACTATTTTGATAGTAAAAAGCCTGTGACAAATTCACCATGCGAGGTATTTGCAGTGGGGTGAAGGGGGTCAAGAACATCTGATGGTGATGAACATGAAGTCCTCTGAAAGCTAGATTTCATTTCACAATCACTTTTCACTTCCTTTGTGCAGGGGATGATGAGTGGAGCAACGTGGAGCTTTCATACCAGAACATTTATTTTCCTATGAATCCAAAGTTACATCATTTTGATTAAAAGCTAGTCTATTGTTAAACCATCTATAGCTACTTAGTCTAAAAGTTTATCCACTTTTAAATCTCACCTGCAAGTGTATGAACAAGCTGTCTGTTGATCCAGTCAGCCTCCTGGCAGGCGAGACTAAAACCCACACCACTTCAAATGAACATGTTAAAGCCCGCTGAGATATACAGGGTCAATAGTCAGGCTGGCTGCCCTGGCAGCAAGAACCCATCACCAAGAACTGGTGGCTTGCCCTCTGGGAGGTCCAGGGTAAGGGTGTGACAGTCTCCATGCTTTCACACACTTCTCACCTTAAAAAAAAACTGTTGGGAAAGCTTTGACACCAGATTCAAAAATAAAGAAAATAAATATTTGAGATCTGAAATCTGTTCTCAGTGCGGATTCCGAGGAAGCAAAACTTAAACACGTGCCGTCGCTCGACGTTCTCACAGTTCAACGCTATCAATTTATCAACGTATGATCCTTCGCAAACTGTTCAGAATTTTCTGATGTTTAAGATTTGTCCCCCTCCAATTGTTTTTTATTTCAATGAAAAGAACAATGACTGGTGTAATTCAAGATAAATGAATAAGTAAATGTCTCGACAGATTTATTTCAATGGCAGCAATGAAAAGAGTAGGAGCTTCTTAAAGAGACAAAGGCCTAATTTCAAGGTATCAAATTGCAAAGTCAAGTTTCTTTTAAGTTAGCATTTTTTTTAGAACAACTGAAGGTAACGTAGTTACTTGATTCAGCTATAAAGTGGCTCTATGTGTCTGAAAATTATTTAACTTTAAAATTATTCACAAGTAAAAAAAATTATTAAGGAAATATTGAAATATTCCCAGGAGTGAATTTACTCCAATGTCAGACAGTACAATTCCTGTAGAAATGGCAAAAATAAATAAATAAAAAGAAGCTCCAGATGCCTCAATTAGCATATTAAACGTTTAAGTTAATGACAGGAAAATTAAAGAAAGACTGAAGAAGAATCTTCAGGAATACAACTTATTCCCTCTGAAATTAATCACAAATACTTCTGAAGCAATGTCCTCTGGATAAATCATAATAAAGTAGAAATATTTGGCCAGAACTCACAGCATCAACCAAACCCAGCATATCAGCACAAACACCTCATGCCTGCTGTGAAGCAGGCCAGTGGAGACGTGTTCATTTAAGAGTTGACCATGCATGCCTCTGCACACCAAAGTATTGCGAAATCAAATGTGAAGCCATCTGTCCAACAGCCGTAGCTGGGCTCAAACTGGGCCACCAAGAAGACAAAGAAAACAAAAAAAAAAACACTTTCCAATGACAATTCTTATACCTCAACATGTTCTAAGACATATGCGACAGATTCTGTTTTAGGCAAATGAAGTTAACAAAAACACTGCATAGGAGAAATCTATTTACCATTCAAATTTACCATGTAGTTTGTTTTTATCAAATTGAACATGGTTGCATGTGCTGGTTTGGAGTTATTGCTAGGAAACAGCAGGAAACACTGGGCAAGGGTTCAAGGAACAATGCCACAAGAAGCTGATTTGTACCGCTGCGGATCATTTCTAATTAGCTTGTCCCTCTTTCCGTGCAGCAGCGAGCTGGGACCCTGCAAGTTGCTTCTGTTTGTTGGGCAATGGGAGGTGGTCTGCATTAGTGCCAGTGCCAGAAGAGCCGCTGTGCACGTCGCTGCCTCACAAAGAAAGAATAAAGACTTCTGTGCAGCTGTGTTTCCCGGCAAGAGCCACACATTATGTTGTATCGCAATCATAACCCAAGAAGTGTTATGAATTAGGTCGAAATTGACAAGTAATGTATTTTCTGTTGCGCACAACTGCAAAATTGTGTGTGACAGCATAAATGTTGAACCATCCGAAGCCTTCATTGAAAAGATTGTGGACAAATGTGTTTAAAATACATTTTTAAATAAGTGGATGCAACGAGTCTGTTCAACATACTGATGTGATAAATGTATCCCTTTTGTTCCTTTACCTATATGTGCTGCCATTTAAGATAATATGCTCTTGCAACTTTAGAGAAAGAACCACAGAAGCAAATTTATAAGGTGCTAAAAGAAGCAGAAAACACTAAAATGCAGGTGAATTTTCTTTACCGACGCGAGGTCTTAAGATGGTTTCCACCAGATCCGAAGGTCACGCATGCGTTCCAAGGCATTCTGTTAGGCGTTGGGTCACTGTCCTGCAGGAAGAAGAATCTTTGCTCCAGTCTCAAGTTCCTTGAACAGGAGTTTCTTTCAAGACATGCACGATTTACAGAGTCAACCTCTACATGGCACTAAAATGAAAGGGATTGTTCTCTACCAATACAAGAAAGTCACAAAAGTTTCTGAAACAGACAGGTCTTCAATTACCATTGTGTGCACAAGTACAGAAAGCTGCCAAAGTACCTCTTGAACTTTTTCACTTTTTGTCACATTACAACCACGAACCTTTAAGTATTTTCTTGGGATTTTATATGATAGACCAAAGCAAAGTACTGGAGTTCTTTTTACTGTATTAAAATCTGAAAAGTCTAGAACACATTTGTTTGCATTTGACTGAAAAGCAGATTGAGAGGGAGGAATTTCAAGACGTCTGTTCCATCGATCATAATAATATATATACTGTATATCCCCTATATAACATATCCCCTACTCCAGCGTCTCTCTGCCTGGTGTTCAAACTCTATGGCCAGATAGAGGCTTAGAGAGGGGCGGCAAAAGCAAATGAGATGGATTAGCAACATGTCCTGCATGGTGTCATCCAGGACATGTTAGGTGGAACATTGTCTCCACTGCCTAGATATTAAGCTCTTAGCATGTCAATCGAGAGTTTGTCATATAGCAGTCTTCAGTCAGAGGTTTCTTCAGATCCACTGCAAGACTGCTACTGGACGTCCTTCCTGCCCTCAGCACAATCAGCCTCTTTTTGAAAATCATTTGATAATATGATTTATGAGAAAATTTTAGAAATAACGTTTATAAATATAATATAATTAAATTTTATTTGAATTGAATATACCGCAATATGCAGTCACAATATGTAAGGTTTGAGAGTTTTTACGACTCTCCGAGCAATTCTTCAATGTACTGAACCACAAAATAATAATAATAGTTGGATGGTTTCAGTACTTGGATGCAATCTGATTTGTTTGTGGAACAAAGTAGAAAACGCCAAGGTGTGCGTACCAATGAGAGGTAGAAATTGTCAAAAGAGGGAAGCTGAACCTGAGCCAGCAGAAGAGTTTAACCACATGTAGGTGCTGGGACTGGCAGTATTTGTGATTTGCAGGGATGTAAAGTTGTAACATTTCACAGCTGGCTTGCTTCTCCAGTTTTTCAGCCTCTGTAGAGACAATAATATTCAGGTTTGCTTTCAAAGAAAACCCTGACCTCAATGCCAGCCTTTTCAAAGCCTTTCAAGCTGCAGCACTGTGCATCTTTGAGTTTATGTAAATGACACCGCAAGGCTTTCAGCCGACCAAGGCTGCATTATTGCTCCCATGTCTTCTAGCCGGGGTTGCCACAAGAAATCACGAGGCTCAAGGATTTCACAGGGCAGCGGCCAGTGTGGGTTTGATTTCTCTGGTTAAATTTTTTTAGTGTTGCATCGATTTGCTTTTTGGCCTGGAAACACAACAGGCAGATTTGTGAAAGAAAAAATAAATTGGAGCTCTGGAACACATGAGAAAGGATGGATGATGAAATTATAGTTTCATTTCAGGGGGAAAAAAACAAGAGATGGTGCCTCAATCTAAAGAAATTAAAGAAGACAATCACACAGTCTTAAGAGATTTTGACAACTTATAGCAAGAGCTGCAGACTTTATAAGCTAAAGATTACTACAAGACTACATCAACGACTCATACTGGAGGCCACAAAATAACCCAGAATAACATGTAAAGCAAAACAGAATGCATGGTTAGGAAATAAAGAGACATGGGAGACTTAAAAGAACAAAACTACGGTAGACAGACCACAAAGGCTTGTCACGCATTTGGCAAAACTAATCTTAATGACGGACTTTGGGGAAAATATTCTGCGGACTGATGTGATCAAAAAGTGAAACTCTTTGGAAGGTACGCTTCCGGTTGTATCTAGTATACAACTAGCACAACATCTATGTATCAAAGACAACAACAATCACACACAGTGGTGGCAGTGTGATGGTGTTCTTTTGTAAGATTACATTTTGTACATGATGGATTCTGTTAGAAAATCCTAACAAAGAGTTTCATCGGCTTCATGTTGAAACTGATGAATCTTTCGTCATGCAGCAGGACAACGATCAAAATTTGTCCTGTTGTGTCAAATGGAACGGAAATCCAATGACAGGATCTTGAACTGTTTGTATATGCTAAGAAAAAAACAACAACTCCCATTTAAACCATTTGGCAAAAACCAAAAAAAGTGGGATAACATTTTTCACAGCAAAGTCCAAGAGTATGATGACAAAGGACAGCAGAATGGAAAGCTTTGATAGCCTTATAACTCAAGTTATGTCCTGAAACATTTAAATGCGACGAACCTCAAAAAGAAGTTGAATCTGTAAGGACACCAGCAATGTATATGTAAAATGGTGCATTTCTACAGTGACTTCAGACCAGGACTTGGGTGTGTGTGTGCATGTGTGTGCGTGTGTGTCAACCTGTGTCCTTTTCACCAACACAGAAACACAAGCCACCCATCTACGTGAAGACGTTGAGCGCATGACCTTCGCTCCCGGCCCGATGCGTCACTGCAGTGCGTTTTTGCTGTCCCCCTTTTTTGTCTCGCATTATTATTTCAGGGAGAATCCACATTTTTTGCCTCAGGTGCATTTTTTCCCCCCTTCCATTCTCCACTTCATTATTTGTCCAGATTAATACAAGCAAGAAAATCAGCGGCGGCGTGATAGAGTAAGCTGTGTCTAATAGGCTGGAGTCTAGACACACACATAACAATTACCCACTGTAAATAGAATTCACGCTTTGGCTCAAGGCTTTGTTATTTTATCCTATTTACTTCATATCTGCAGGATTATGATTAAAGATAATAAACAGCTGTCTCGCAGGTGTCGACTGAAATGTTAAGTACGTCCAAAACTACATCGACGTGAGTCACTGCTGCCACATGTGGGTGTGAATCCTTTGCAGAGATGCAAAACGATGTGGTTGCATTACTATAAAAAAAGAGACGACAAAAACCTGTTAAAACCCCAGTATCTACTTTATGCCCCCATGTGTTGTCACCAAATTTCATGAAGCTCTTGCATTCCACTTTTCATAAGTCACAAACAAAACAAAAAATCTAAAACGTATCTTTCTACATTTGTAAAAACTTGATTTCCCCTGTTATTTTAGAAAAAGTCAATCAAATTAAATCTTTTTTTTTTTTTTTTTTTTTACAAAACTAAACAAAATTATGTTTGTTTTATATATTTATCAAGTATGGGAGAAGCATAACCTTCATGGAAAATTGTCCTATCCTAAACAGTTGCAGCTCGTATTGTTGACTAAGGTTGGAATCTTTAAAAAAAGAAATTCGTCAAGAAAAAAAAAAAAGATTACCTAATGTTGCCTTTGTGTCCTTGATCAAAATAACTTAACTTAAAAACATGACTTAAAAATTTAACTTAAAAAAAAATGTCAACACCTAACTTTGCATATTTTGTCTACTTAAATCTGCTTTTGTTGAGATTTGTTGAAGTGCTTTGTAATTTTTATCTTGAAAGGTGCTATGCAAATAGAGTTTGATTTAGTTACTTACTATATGTAGAATTTTTGAGGTTGGGGCAAAATGACAATATAAGTTAGTTGGAGCTGAAACATGGAATCAATATCAATTTAAGGTGAAACGAGAAAATACCTGTTACTTGTTTCCACTTTCACAAGAATTTATTTGCTACTTCTACCTGTATGCTTTGAAGAAATGTCCGACAATCTACTTACTCTTTAAACCTTGACGAAACTACCTCTTTAAAAAAAACAAAAAAACACAGCCATGAGCCGCGGACGTACCATCAACTTGACTTTTCCTGCTTGCCCGGTGACCCGACATTTGCTTACGGCACAGAAAGAAAAGTTGCTCAACTCGGAGTCATCACCGTGACTACGGTACATTTCAAGTGACACGAAGTCAGAAGTGAAAATCACAGTGTAGACGGGGCTAAATCTTTGATGAAGGCAGCATTGCTTATTCATAGCAAGTCTCCATCCACACTTTTCTTTTTTCTTGACGATCTCTGAGTGACGGGAGGCCCTCGGTATGTCTCCTCGAGGAAGAAGTCAAAGTTAGAAAATGTAAAGCTTTACCCAAACGTAAGACATCGGGTCACTGAGGTAAAGCTTCGTGATGTGGCAGCGGCTCAGGATGGAGGAGTTTGTCCTGTAACCAGTGGGTTGCTCAGTCCGTCAGAGACGATGTGTCTTTTTACTTTTCTACCAAGTTATTTGCAACAATTACAAGGAGAGCTCAACATACTGTGCTAGCTAACAAAGCAATATTGTTTTGGATCAGGCACTGACAGATCAAGGTAATAACACTCTTTGGTGTGAAGGTTGTCACTGAGTGAAGAAACCCTGCTGATATCGGTGTTTTTCATAAAGTCAAGTAATAGAACATCCGGTCATTTCTCCAAATAATTATTTTGTATTTTTGCAAGTTTTTGGTAATTGTGTGCAGATACCAGGAAGGATGACGGCGAACAGCAAAGTTGCCCAGTTTGCTCTTTTTGGGCTCTAAGCCTCTATTTTTCATGGAACCTGGAAGTGTTTGATAGTTTGAACATAATTTTCCTTAAACTGTATAGGAATATGTCATTTGATTTAGTAAAACTGGCGTAATTAGGCTAAACCTCACATTTGTCAATGCACATAGATGAATTATGACCCAGCTAAGCTTTGGTGGCATTTACAGCTAATATCAAGACAATGAAGAAGATTAAAAAAAACAATAATAGCACAGTCCAGATCTCTGAAATAAAGCTAAATTAGCCTTTTAATTTAGCAACAAATTGGACTCCAGAACCAGATTTCAACTTTAGCAGCATAATCAGGCCAAACGGTTTGCTTGTGTCTATCTTTTCTTTTTTTTTTCTTTTCTTTTTTTTTTTTTTACTATGTTTACAACTATTGCTCATTGACAGGATATAAAAAGAAACAACGGAAAACTTGTTTGGAGCACATTTCAACTTTTAAAAGGTTCAAACTTTCAAAGGCCTTTTGCTAACTTAGAAAGACTGAAGCTATCCTGTAAAACAAATGAAAAGTTAGAATGTTTCCCCTGCAGGAATGTTGTGAATGCTTTTTCTGGAGTTGAAAAATCATTATTGGGGAGGTAAGACTTGGATCCTACAGTAAAAATGAAGACTCCTGGTGGAAGGATGTTAAAGATTTCTCACTGGTTTAATATCCCCGGCATTTTATTTCAGTCGTATCCCAGTTTACTGCAGGTCGCCCATTAACTTTGTATTCCAGCCACAGATATGTTTTTGTTTTTTTTCATTATTATTTGCAAACACAATATCTACAACCAGCCACCCATGCTGAGCATCCCGGGTTTTTTTTACTTTTTTTTATTTTTTTTACGAAGTTTACATTCCAATACGTTGATAAAATCCAGGAACCTTATTTAAAGAGCTGCTCAATGTCGGAGGATGGAATCTACATCCTCTGTCCAGGTTTCAGAATGGAACAAAATCAACGAACGTCTAAGTGAAATTAATGGTACCCGGAAATGAAGTTCCAGAGAAAGGAAATTCAAGAACCCAAACACACCTTATGTTCATTTTGGTATATTGCAGATTGTCATAAAGTCAAAGCTGAAATTTCTTTCTTCTGTAAACTCATATGGCTCCAGGACCTTACAGTACAATGCTATCTAGACCAGAGGTTCCCCGTTTTCAAAAAAACAGATAATGATACCATATGTACGGAGACATCTACATTTATTCACTATTCAATATTTATTACCTTCTTTTATCAATCAATCAATCAATCAAATTTTATTTGTATAGCACATTTCAGCAGCAAGGCATTTCAAAGTTCTTTACATAATAAACACAAAAACATAAAGTCATGCAACATAGAATATTACATTTCAAATACAATTCTAAACAGGTGGGTTTTTAGTCGAGATTTAAAGGAAGTCAGTGTTTCAGCTGTTTTACAGTTTTCTGGAAGTTTGTTTTTTAGCATAAATTCTGCCTCATGCTTTCTGATTTCATATCTTGGGTTCTTTTCAGCCTCGTTTTCCACAGGACAGGTTCTGGATCAGGGGTCTCAAACTCCAGTCCTCGAGGGCCGCAGTCCTGAAGTTTTTAGATGTGCCACAGGTACAAAAAGCATGAATGAAATGGCTTAATTACCTCCTCCTTGTGTAGATCAGATCTCCAGAGTCCTGCTAATGACCTGATTATTCTATTCAGGTG